>VDFB02181950.1:0-24901 GCA_007258455.2 Sequoia sempervirens
AAGGAGGAATGGAAGAAAACCATTGGGCGATCCAATGAAGGGATTGATTCAATTAAATGTCGGCTCAAAGTTTTGCCATCGCCACCCGTTGCTGAGCTGGAGGGAGTTTTCTCGAAGGTCCAAGGGTCACCAGCGCGGAGGAAAGACAAAGGAAGCAGCGGTTAATGTTTATCTCGAGATTTGTGCTCCCTATTATCATAGGGCATGCATTGGACTGGACTTCCTTGGGGACTGTGCCTTGGCCGACTTGGATGATGGCATTAAATGTGTGCCTTAGTTTGTTTCCTTGGCCGACCTGTTCTGGCGGTTTTATTTATTTTGTAAAATGTTTGGCTGGGCCGACATGTTTTGAGGGGAATTTTGGTATAAGTTGGAATTTTTGCCTAATTGTAAGGGTTCAGTTCAGAAATTTGTGGTAGACATTAGCAAGACTGTAATAGAGATTAGCAGGAGCAATAGTTAGAGTATTTTAGAATTTCTTGAAGCAAATACCATATTCAGAATAGTTGAATTGTTCCAGCATTTGGTGATTAATACAATTGAAGGCATTGTGGTTATTCCTGGTGAAATCCTTTGTGTTATCTCATCTTGCATGGTTCTTTTGTTCTACCTTTTACATTGCTTGAAGATCTAGGGTTTAGTATTCAGAAATAAATTAGTTTATCTGGATAAATGGTGTATGTGATTTCATATTTGGAATGTTGGTAGCTATCTCTGGTCTATACTCCCAGTAACTATCTGATTGTAGTAGGCTGGTAAAGTCAACCTGGACCATATATTCAGATGTGCTTAAGTTCGGTTGTAGATGCAAGTCTATGATTTGAAAATATGTATTCCTCAGAAGATTGCACTATTCTTGTAAAATTGCCTTGTGGGTCGAACAGGAATTGGTTATTTGAGATAGGTCCATTCCAGATATTTGTCATTTGCATTGCTTGTCCTTGCAATAGTTTAGATTTTATTGCTTTCCTTGCATCCCTATCTTTTGCCGTTTCTTTATTATTTGGTTAGATTTAGAGTTTTAAGATCATCATATTGTCAGATCTGATAAATTGGAAAGATACAGTTTGCTTGTAGTAAGGTCCGATTGTGATTACCAACAATTTTACATTTCATCTGAGTTGTTTTATGCATTGTTATGACCTAACACTCGAGAGACCTTGGGGTGATTTTCATTAATTCATTGTTGAAGATTACCTTTCAAGAGAGATAGGATATCGTATTATGTCTGAGTTGTTGCTGTACAGAAAACACCATCAACAGATTGGCGCTAGAAGGAGGGCCTGAATGAGCACACTGGATCATTTCTTGAATGCCATCTCTCCAGAGAGATTTAGGAGAAATACCAGATCCACCACCAGAGAGGAAGATTTAGAGGAACTTCAATTTCCCAATAGGTCAAGAAGGACTAGAGGGAGAGGAGAATCATCATCGCCTGCCCCAACACCAACATCATCCATATCTTCACATCCTGAGGTTGAAGCCATACCCGTTTCTGAAGAGGTTCCCATTCAACAGCCTTAGCCTGTCATTAACCAACCACAACCTCCACCCCCGCTCTTACCAATGGCTTTCCTTGCTAATAATCCATCACCTTTGTCCTTCGGTGCTTATAATGTAATGCCTAAAAATCCTGAGCATTTCTGCTCAAAATTCCATGTGAATGACCCGAACAGAACTGTAGAAGAACACATAAGGATTTTCCAAACTTGCCTTAAAGACAGAGGAATTGTCCATGAAGATGTTGCTTGTAGGTTGTTCCCTTATTCCCTGGGTGAAGAAGCCTTTTATTGGTATAATCATCTCCCTGCCGGCTCAATTCAGAACTGGAATGACCTAGAAAAGACCTTTTTGCAAAAGTTTCGAATACCCATCAGTGCTAATGAGCTGTACCTACAATTTATCAAAGTCAAGAGAGAGGTTAATGAACCCATAGCCAGTTTCAATAATAGATTCCATCGTGCGTTCACCAGATTACAAGACCCATATGTCCTGGATGATGGTACTGCCCTGGGAGTATATTACGAAGCTTTGGATAGTCTAACGGCAACCTTTCTGAAATGGAGACCTAACCCCCCGGGTACCTTGACAGATGCTTATACAGAGGCTGTCAAGCTTAGCACAGACTTGAGACAACACTTGACAGGGCCATTGCCTTCTCTGGGACCAGCTACACATCCCAACCAGATTCAGGCAGTAAATCAGGCTCTCACCAATCATACCCCTATTCTGAATCCGGTTCCCTAGTTATCGATGGTGCCACACCCTGGTCATCCTATGAACCAGATTTCCCCTATGGCGAACTTCCCTCAACAACAAGTTAATCAGTCCATGTACCAGTCACAGTCAAATAGTTTCCCTGCTTATCTGCAGAACTCTGAAATGTTACATCAGTCTTTGGGATCTGCCCCAGTGCCTGTCCCACCTCTGAGTAATCCAAACCAGCCTCCCTACCGAGACCCGAATAAGGAAAGGATTGACGAAATGGCTGAACAAATAAAGAAGCTAAATCTGAAGGTGACTTACTTGAGGAACCAGAATAGCCAATTACAAGCTGCTCAAAGGGGAATGCAATCTAATCAGAACAGAGAGTTCTCACAAGGGCAGAATTTCGACAGGGGACAACGCAATGACAGAGGATTCTACAATGACAGGGGGTATAACTAGGATAGAGGTTTCAATAATGATAGGAGGCAAAACTTTGATAGAGGCCAAGGAAGTGGGTCAGGATTTGATAAAAGGCCATCACAAGGACATAACAGAACTTGGAATACAGGGCCTAATAATGGAGGAGTTCCTACTCCATTGGATCAGCCCGCCAATCAGATTGTTAATCAATCTGTGAACCAGCCAGTCAGCCAGGATAAACCTCCCACTGGTGTGTATCTCATAGAAGGAGCCCTGTCAGGATGGTGCAGGCTCCACAAAACGAGTCAGCATTCAGAACTGGAATGTCCCGAGTTCCAGACTGCGGCTTCCATCTTTCAGTATGAGGTAGAAAACAACGTGAGTGGGCAGGAGATTGTTCCTTCTAGCTCGTATGATTCTCCTGTGCTGGTATTGAACCATGCTCCTTTTCCCGCCAGTAATGAAAATGCACCAGAAGAATCTGATTCCTAGAAAGATGAAACAGATCAGATTTGTAATGGAGATGAAGTGGCTCAGCTGTTTAACGAAGGGGAGATGAATGACAATGGCCCCTTGGATCAGGAGGAAGCCTATGTTGAAGAAGTACAGATGTTCCAGAGACAGGGACTGAGGGATATGCCTCACAGGCTCCCACAACCTGGGGGACCCTTCACTACTTTCATTCCTCCCAACAACTTCAGTACTCCTCCAGACCCTAATGCGAGTAATAATCCGTCTTATCCACAGGTCTCCAAGAAATACCTTTCGAAAGATAGACAAGTTCAAGCAGAACCACAGAAGGAAAGAACTATTCAAGTAAGTAAGGATAAGGTAGAGGAACCATCTAAGGAGGCCTCCATTGACATGAGTGAAGAACAAATGGCTTCGTATGTCGCAGAGGAATTCAAGAAATTAAAGGTAAACCTTTCTGCTTTTGAATTGTTGAGGTTTCCTGCAATTAGGAAAGCCGTCTTAGGTACTTATGATGCAAGTTCAAAGATATTGGATAAGCCTTCTGGTGAGCATGTCAGCCATACTTTTAGTTCGCAGTCTATGAACACGCAGAATCAGACATAGAATAGGACTAATCCACCTCCTGGAGATAGAGGAAAAGAAAGGGACAGAACTCAAGTGGCCCAGATGGATACTCAGCCCACTTTGTTTCAAGGGAAGACGGAGACTCCTCTGTTCCTGATCTCTGTCAGAATCTTTGGTAAGAACCTCCATAATTATCTGTTGGATTCTGGTGCTTCCACTAATGTGATGCCCCTTGGAGTTTTTAGGGCTCTGGGAATTACACCTGCCGATTCCCAGAAGAAGGTCACTCAGTTGGACAGGACCAAAGTAAGTGTGGTAGGGGAATTGAACTTGATTCATATGCAGATAGCTTCTGATCCTAGAATCCAACAGGTTATTAATATTCAGGTAGCTGACATTCCTGATGCATACGGTTTAATTTTGGGAAGGGATTTCACCAAGGCCCTAAATGGGTATGTGTCTACTGATCACTCTCATATGTGGCTTCCCTGGAAGGGAGTACCTAATCAGATAAGGATTGAGAGGGCGCCTAGAATGAAGTACATGATAATTGAATACAAAAAGACTTCGACTGAGGTTCTCATATCAGAAGCTGGAATGGGAAACTACTTGCTATCCGCCCCATATGAAGAATCAGATGTAGAAGAAGTGTTGATGTTGCATACGATGCCATTTGATGCTGAAACAGGGTCCAGTCTTGTTGAGGTCCTGACAGAATCAGTTGGGAAAGAAGAAGAGCCTAAGGATAGACAGATCAGCTTACTGGATAGTTTCCAGGATTTCATTAAGCAATGCGTGGAGAATCAAACTCACCTAGGAAAGAAGACCAGCTTCAAGGAGTTACTCTTGCCAAATTGGCGCAGAGTTCATGATGCTTCTCACTCAGAGTTGGAGTGTTGCTTGTGTCAGACAGCAGTGAAAGAAGTGCACAAAAGCATGAATCCATCTCAGGTGGCTAGCACAGATGAGCAGAATCTGCAAGCAAAGTGTGAAAATCAGGAACCTGCTGTAGCTGTGAAAGCCTCCAATAGTGATGAGCCAAAAGACAAAATGAAGAAGACCACCACTACAGAATACTGGACTCTCAAGTTTGATGGATCCAAATCCAAGCAAGGGGCTGGAGCTGGATTTGAGTTGATCAGTCCAAAAGGTAAGAGTTTCTTCACAGCTCATAGGCTCCAATTTCATTGCACGAATAATGTGGCTGAATATGAAGCGTTAATTCATGGACTCCTTATGGCACTCAAGAAAAAGATCAAGGTCCTGCAAGTATTTGGTGACTCAGAATTAGTGATCAAACAAGTAAGAAAGCAGTATGCCTGTCACGACAGAAAGATGACCAACTATAGGCATAGAGTGTGGGACCTCATCGAGGGATTCGACGCTTTTAATATCCAATTGATCCCAAGGAAAAAGAATCAAACTGCTGATTCTCTAGCTCAAGCGGCCAGTACTTTGCAGCCCCTGTCCCTATCAGGATTGAAGAAGTTTACTGTTGAATTAACTCCTCTCCTGTCAGTCCCTGACAATGTGACTAATTTTCAGGTGTTTGAGGATGATAAACATATCCTTGACTTTATCACAAACACGGATGTCTTTGCTTCACAGATCATTGACGAAACAGAAACTCAAGAAGCAGAATTGGATCTGGAAGGTGTGCTAAATTTGAAGTCCAATACTATTCCAAGGGGAATGGTACAGCTGGAGAGGATTTTTGATATGGACAAAATCAGAGACCAGGAACAGGAATCTAAGAAAGAGTCTATCAGTGGGCAGTGTGACACTCACAATGTGGGCACTGAAGATGATGTGAAGAATGTTTTCATTGGTAAGGTTTGTATTCCTGAAGAAAGACATGGAATAATCAGAGCCCTATACGACTTTCCAGACATAGTGGCCTGGGGTTATGAAGACTTGAAGACTTATGATACATCCATCATAACTCACACTATACCTCTCAAGCCAGGTGCTAAGCCTTTTAGACAGAGGCAGAGACCTATCAATGCACTGCTAGAGCCCCTCATACAGAAGGAAGTTCAGAAATTGCTGTCTGCCAGGATTATATTCCCTATCAGGCATTCAACATGGGTGGCAAATCTAGTGCCAGTAAGAAAGAAGAATGGTGAAATCAGGCTCTGTGTGGACTTCAGAAATCTGAACAGGTCATCTGAAAAGGATAATAATCCAGTTCCCTCTTTGGATGGAGTGTTACAAGTGGTTAACGGATCGCAGATGATGTCCTTTTTGGATGGCTATTCAGGATACAATCAGGTGATGGTCCAGTATGAGGACAGACATAAGACCGCTTTTACAACCAAGTGGGGAACCTTCGCCTACAGAAAGATGCCATTTGGGCTTATTAATGCAGGAGCCATGTTCCAACGAGCTATGGATATCGCTTTCAAGGACATCATAGGAAAGTGCATTATCATTTACATGGATGATCTGACTATTTTCTCCAAAAACAGAGGGGATCACATCTCAGACCTGCGTAAAGTGTTCCAGAAGTGCAGAGAATTCGGCATCTCCTTGAATCCCAAGAAGTGTATTTTCGGGGTTACAGAAGGAAAATTGTTAGGACATGTGATATCAGAGAAAGGCATTGCTATAGATCCAGAGAGAGTGGAAGCCATCCTAAAAATTCAGCCACCTGCCAGCAAGAAAGAGATGAAATCTTTCTTTGGTAAGATTAATTTTGTCAGGAAATTTATCACTGGGTTTGCTGAGATTGTCAAGCCACTAAATGCTATGTTAAAACAAGATGCCAAGGTCGAGTGGACCACAGAAGCGAAGGAGTCCTTTGCAGAGATTAAAAGAGCTATTGATGATGCTCCAGTATTGGTCAGTCCAGATTATAGTAAACCATTCTATATTTATTCCTTTGCTTCAGACCACTCATGTGCTGGAATGCTGACACAAAAGTCTGATAAGGGGAATGAGCATCCCATCGCTTTCATGAGCACACCATTGAAGGATGCTGAGCTGAAATACCCATGTGTAGAGAAGCAAGCATATGCCCTTGTCCAAGTAGTAAAGAAATTCAGGCACTATATCCTTAGAAACAAGGTGTTTGCAATTGTTCCTGATTCTGCAGTTAAGTTATTGCTGATGCAGAATGAATTAGGGGAGCGCAGAGCTAAATGGGTGACCATGATTCAGGAGTATGACATTGAGATCCAGCCCATGAAGCTGGTAAGAGGACAGGGACTCACCCAGACCATGGCAGAGATAGGCCCTGAATTGTCTGTTTGTAACTATGATGTTGAAGCGGTTTCCCCAGATGGCTGGTATGATGATATAGTTTATTATTTGCTGAATCAGCGGGCTCCTGGTCGTTTAAATGCAGTACAGAGGTGAGCCTTGAGACTAAAAAGTGATGGTTTCATGCTGAAAGGGGTCGTCCTATACAAGAAGAATCACGAAGGCATTTACTTGAGGTGCCTTGAAAAATAGGAGGCCGAAAGGGTAATAAATGAGTTTCATAAGAAATATGGCACTGGTCATGGTTCTGCCATTGCTACTGCAAACCAGATTTTGAGGGCAGGGTATTACTGGCCTACACTATTCAAGGATGTTCATCATCATGTCCGGACCTGTCACATTTTTCAGACTGCAGCAACGAGAGAAAGGTGTGCAGCACTTCCGCTCCAGTCTGTGATTGAGGTAAAACCTTTTGCTCAATGGGGTATGGATTTCATTGGCCCCATCAATCCACCATCTTCTGCTAGACACAGGTATATCCTTACCATAACTGATTACTTTACAAGGTGGACTGAAGCATTTGCTTGTAGGAAGTGTACATCAGAAGTAGTAATTGATTCCTTAGAATCTGCCATTCTCAATCGGTTTGGATGTCCTATTGCTGTTGTGTGTGATAACGGTCCTGCCTTTGCATCTTTGAAATTCTCAAACTGGGCTTTTGATCGTGGCATTGTTGTTAAATTTGCATCTAATTATTATCCCCAGGGGAATGGTCTAGCTGAATCCTCTAATAAGAACCTGTTGACTGTTATCCGAAAGCTGTTAGAGAGGAACCCAAAGGACTGGCATACCCAGCTTAGGTTTGCTCTTTGGGCAGATCGTACTCGGGTTAAGTCCTCCATTGGTACCTCTCCTTATCATTTAGTGTACGGTCTGGAACCAGTTTTCCCTATCCAGCTTAAAATCCCAACTCTACAGTTTATCAATCAGTTTTACGACGAAGGGGATAGAAGGGAAGCAAGATTAGCTGAACTATTGCATCTTGAAGAAAAATGGGATAATGCCCTTGAAAAATTTTCCAAACATCAGGGGGTAGTCAAGCGATGGTTTGACAGGAGAGCTAAGGTCAAGGCCTTTAGGATTTCTGACCTTGTCCTGTATTGGGATAAGCCGCATGATCAGAAAGGAAGCCATGGTAAGTTTGATAGATTGTGGCTTGGTCCTTACCAGATTGCTGAAATTCTGGGAGATAATGCCTTCCGCTTGAGGACTCTCACGGGAGAGGACATACCACTGCCTGTTAATGGGCAGTATCTTAAACATTATTTCCAGTCTTGAGCTGTTCTCAGCTCTTTGCCCTGTAAATAGTTAGTTAGGTTGCTTTCTTTGTTTGTTTTGCTTGCCTTGGTTAGGGTAGGTTTCCCTTTCTGCTTTGCTGGTTTTGTTTGGTTAGAGTAGGTTTGCTTTGGTTTGTTTGTTTTGTTTTGCGTTGCTCTTGCTTTTGGTCCAATCTCCTTTTGAGATTGTGGGTGCATCTGTATGATAATGGTGGCATTGCAGGTCCGATGTTCCTGATATTTCCCTTACAAACTTTGATCATTTTTCCAGAATGTTATGGTATGGATTTTGTTGCCTATGTCATTTGTCCTTGAGGTAAGGTGAAGGTTTTCTGGTCCGTCTGAACAGGAATATATTGGGGTCTCATACCTTTAATCTTTAAGCGTTCCTGAAGTTGTAAAAGGTCCTTACAAGGTCTGGATAGGTGAAAAATATTTTTTTGCTCTAGTGCCACTGTGGTTCTCAGCCCTGAGTGTGGACTTCACTGTTCACAGGTTGAACAAGTTGAGTAAAAAACAAGGAAATATCACAAGAAAAGAAAAAGAAACAAAATATACTGAAAATCCTGAGGTTTGAATTCAACTCATCAGGGGGATCTGAATATCTCTACCGGGGCTATAGACGCCTGGCTGGCAGTAGAGCTATGTTCAGGAGGATCACAGCGATAACCTCATCGGGGCTATGGACGCCTGACTGGCAGCGAGGCTCTATCCAGGTTACTTTTAGGGTCAGAATCTTTACGTAGCCTATTCATACCAAGTCTGGTTCCTTTGCAGCAGAGGGTGGGTAATATATGCATGTGCACACACTTAGACCCTGGTATAGGAATGTCTGCGCGGCTGGGAGTTTCTTTGCTTTAACTTAGGGTGGTGGCTAGGTACTTGAGTTGAAACCAGAGTTCTCGGTTCTTGATTCTAGTTTTTCATCGAAATGCTCAGGAGCATTTACCCAGCAGAGTCGTCATTTGTTGTGCAGTTTTTGCACACACGCCCCACTTGGAGTGGGGACCCCCTTTTTTTTGGTGTCTTTGACCTTTGATTTTATTGGATTTATCATTTTAGGGTCTTGATATGTTGGTCTTACTGGTTTTTCCCTTGCTTTGAAGTCGGAATTGATTGAAATTGAGTTTTGGGCCAAATCCGGGTTTTCATCTAGATCCAGGATTTTCCGCCTCTGGCGGATTTTTCCGGCCCTGGCTCCTTGTCCCTCTCTGGCAGGATTCTCCGATTCCGGGTTTTTGCCTGACTTCGGGATTTTCTGGTCCTATCGGATTTTCCCGGATTCCGTCAAAGTCCTGATCCTCCTGATTTTCCCGGTTTCTGCATTTCTGCGGGATTCGTGACTCCGCGCATTCTGGGATTCTCCAAACTTTCGCTTGGGGCTCGGGTCTCCGGATTTGTCAGAAGAGTTTTATCGCGCATTAATGGCTGAGGTACCTTGGTTCAGACGGGTATAAGGGCGAATTTAGGGCACTTTTTTTGATTCATTCCAACTTTGATTGCTTCCTGGATTTGCTCTGGCGATTTAAAACTTTCATTTGAACTTTGAGGATTGGTCTTGGTCTGTTTGCGCGAGGATTGCTTGAGCGTGCTACCGACATCTCTTTGCTTGAACGTGTTTGCCGCTCGATTTCCTGAGCTCGATTTCTGCCCGTTTGATCCATGGTATGTATTCATTGCCCTTTCGTTTGCTTGCATGGTGATTTGAGGTTTTCTTGTACTGGGCATTGTTGAATTTGGGGTCAGCCCTTGTCTTGGTTTTGGGTTTCGTATTTATTTAGTCAGGTTGATCCATTTTTTTATTGAGACCCATCTCTCGTGCCCTATGAGTTTCGTTTGTCCGTTTGATTGCATATTTACACGTTAGACGGAATTCTGGGTCATATTGCTTGTTTGTTTTGGGCGCGGGATGTGTTACTATGCGAATTTAGGGTTTCCTTGGTGTTTCGGTTAGCGCGATGATTTGATCTTGTGTTTGAATGAATTTCGCCCCCTTTCGTGTTGGCTTCCCCGTCCCGTGAGGATTAGAGGGCTTCTGGGTAAATCTTGAACCGATATTTTTTAACCCTGAAAGCTTGCTCTAGTTTTAATGGCGGATATGTGGTTATTCAATTTAGGGCATCGTCATTTTAGCGCAAGGATTTCTCCTTTGGGGGCTTTTGAGGTTGGAATCCTTTGCATACTTGAGGTTGGTGATTATCGTCAGTTTTAGGATCATTTGAGCTCAGGTATTGAAATCTTGTAGTCACTCCAGTTTTGGTGCACGATTTGCCGTTTTTCGGGTTTCCGAGGCTGTCGCGGAATTTCCTGGCTCCCGGATTTTCCCGGTTTCCTTTTATTCCCCGGACAGGGTTAATTTCCGGCATAATTTATACTGTCCGCAAAAATCCGTTCCATCCGGATTTTTCCAGATTTCCTGTCCGATGGCGTTCTTGTGTATATTTCGATGATAGGATTGATGGAATGATTGTTTATTCTTATTTCTTCTTGCCAATGAGTAAATTTAATGATTATCCTTTGATTTTTCGGGCGGATCAATGATTTATGTGACTAATAGTGCTTCGGCAGTAGGAATCCGTCTGGGTCGGATTTCTCTGAAATTCTGCCCCGACGGTATTTTCCCGATCTACGTGATTTCCCAGATTATTTGATTTCTCCGGATCTCGAAAGATTGGCAATTAGCAATGAATTTCAGTGGATTTTTATGATGTGTGCTAACCTTTTGGATTGACATGAACTCAATAATTGCATTCTAATGACAATTTTGGATGTGCAGGCTGAATCAAGCAAAGCTACTACTGGGAAGTCCAAAGGTGGTGCTGGGGCATCTTCAGTTTTCGAGACAGAAAGGTTAAGATTAGACATGAAAAGTTAGGTTCCAGAGAGTAAGATATCCTCCGTGTGGGCGGATGTGTCCGATACCAATGTTGGCGCATGGCGGTATGAAGAGTTTAAGCAGAGAACAGCTGAAAAAGACCAGTCGGCATTGAGGTAGGGGATGATGAACTCAGGGTTGGTACATGTGGCAGGGTTCCCTCCAGCAGTCCAGTGCTATGAGCTGATTTTGGAGTGTGCTAGACAGTACGCTTTTGACACACAGATGGTAGTTAGTACTGAGGGATGAGTATTGGCAAACTTCAGTCCAGCCTCCATTGCCTGGGCCTTCAGCATGCCGGATCTCCCCTCGGTCTGTGCCTTAAACATTGACAGTGCTCGCACATATTTTGAGAATGAGCCAGTTAAAGCTCAATAGCTTATCAACTCATGGCTTGAGAAGCCCAAGTCTCACCACTCCAAATTGCCCAAACAGTTGCACAGGGTGAAGTTCAGGCGGGATATCTATGACGCCATCACACTGTTGAGCAGGGTGGCCATACTTAAAACTGCCGGGGTATTGGAAAATTGGATGGTCCATGTGATCACCAAGATAGGCCAAGGAACGAATTATCACTGGGCCAGTCTAATCAGTGCAGAAATAGATAAGCAACTGAGGAATGTTTTGGAGGGAAAGAAGTTTACCATGTCCTCTTACATCGTGTATATACTGGCCATCTCCTACCCCTACAAGGGACTGACTCAGGCGGGAACCATTGGACATGATATTATCTATGAAGTCTATCCGAAATTGCACCTCATACATGGAGATTATAGGAGGGCCAATGATGCCTTCACCATGCACATTACCCGGACCCTTCAAAATGCGGAGCACATCAGATTGTCCGATGGGGCCAAAGGATTGATTAAGAATTACGGGGCCTGGTTCATTCAGTTCCCCACCTTCACTTATCTCCGGATCGATGGATGCCACATTGCTCCCTACAGATTGCCCAGGTATCCCACTGACCACATTGTGCTGCTAGAGGTCGTGAGACAAATTTGTGAGTTTGATGCAGTGGTCAAGAGGGAGAAACATAAAACTAGTTTTGGAGGTGACTTTCCCCTTGGGATTGGCGTGGGGGAGATGTGCCCTTCCATCCAATCAGCCCACACCGCAGGTGAGGAATTGGCCGCCTATGGATTCTCTTTCCATTCAAAGAGAATGAATTTTGACATCACCGGGGAGGCACAGAAAAGGGTTACCCGGGAATACAGGCACAAAGAGGATTTGGAAGATTACTGGGTCAACATCAAGGATGACCTTGATGCGAGGAAGAAGAGGTATTCCCGGCTGCCTGTAGAGGTCATTAGACAGTACAATGTGAAGCTGATTTCGGACCAGCTGGAAGATGATGGAAAACTGGTCCAGGACCACGTTTATGAGCCCATCAAGGACAGGTCAGTTGCAGATATTGATTGGAATGAGCCTGACGTGACGGAGTTGGAAGACTTGATGGCTCCAGTGCTGAGGTATACCTTTTCTTGGGTTAAACATGAGGTATGGGTATTGAAAAATGCTAATGTGCCTTGTACCTTCGATTTGATGGGGAATCTCAACCCCATGTCCACTTCTGAAGAATCCGGGGAAGAGGACCCCAAAGGGAAAACAACCAAAGCCTCCCCCTTCAAAATTAAAGCCAGAGGTCCTAAAGGGACAGAACCGGCAACAAAAAGGAAACCAATTGGTAAACGCAGGTGGAAGACTTTGACCATCAGCAAGTCCTCGGACGAGGAGGAAGCAGAAAAGGCTGAAGAGGAGGATGCTCCTCCACCACCCAAGAAAGCTAGAACTACAAGGGTTGCTAAGAAGAAAGGCCAAACTACTTCGGAGGATGAACCTCTAGTTGTGGATGTGGAAAGCTCTGGGGGCGAGAAGACCAAAGTATACACCAGAAAATCTAGAACTCCTTCCCCAAAGGATGCCGCACAGCCAAAGGATTCCTCCCCAGTATTGCCAGCCACTGAACAGGACAAACCTGTCTCGAGTCCATAGATTATATCAGAACCGGAGAATCTGGGTGGGCAGGAAATCAGCGGAGAGGCAGAATCTTTCAAAGAGGGAACATTATTCAGTGAGGCTGCCGAGCTCGATGTGGAAATAGAGGAAAGGCACACTTCTCCCTTGGTGCAATACGAGGACTCTCCGGAGAGTGAGAAAGGTTGCGGATCGCCAGAGCCGGAGGAAAGCCTGCCTGCTCAGACTCCATCACCAGTGTTTCCAGAGTTGGGAATTGAGGAGGCTGTTCAGAGTGAGAAGACTCCCGAGAAGGAAGAGGATGACAAGGCCACAGCCGAGGATGAGCCTGAGGTGACAGCTGAGGAAGAGAAGAAAGTCACAGAGGACCCGGGGAAAACTGACACAGAAGGAATTCGGACGGACCCCGTAGCCCCGGACTGGTTAGAAAAAGAAATAGCAAAGAAGAAACAGGTGATAGTAGAGGATACTCCTCTTGACTGGGATGCAATGTTATCTCAGATCGGTAAGGGGAAGAAGAAGAAGGCTGCCAGGGTAATTTCCCGGGTAGAGAGGGATGAAGTGCACAACCGTGTAGTTCACATCGCCACCCCTGCTGCAGATAAAACAAGAGATGAGGTAACAGGCCAGGATTACAGTGTCCAAACCATTAACCTTGGGCGGGCCTCCCTAGAGCAAGACATTGAGGAATTTGAGGGGTCAAGTGCTGTAATTGTGGATAGATTGAAGAAGGAGACCCAGACAAAGCGAGAACTGAAAAGAGAAAATGAAAGGCTGAGGAAGAGTTTAGAAGAGGTCATGAAGCCTCTACAATCCCTCCATCCGTCCTCCTCCTCTACTCCCGGATTTCTGCCGAGGGAAACAATTTCTGGCATAGAGAAGATGAAGGCCTCCACACAGGCTGCCACCGACTGGTTGATGAGTGTTCAGGCACAAGGAGATGAAGCTATTAAGGAAATCTTGTCTGTTGGCAAGGATGCAGTCCGAGGTAAAGAGCTAATAGAAAGCGTCCTTTCTCAGGATAAGAATGATGTCGACCTCCTGCTGCAGAAGACAAAGATTATTCTTGGGCATGGCAAGGAACAATTAGGCAAGGATGGAATTATTCCCTCCGCTAGATTGGATGAACCATGGGAATGGTTCGAGGCATTGCAAATCAGGCAGGGAGGCCTGAAAAAGATACAGAAACGAAGAAAAACCATTGATGCCGACCTTACTGCAATCTATGATGGTTGCATTGCATTTTTTGAAGTGATGACAGGGAGGAATAAGATAGCACCTAAGTACCTGAGTTTAGATCAATTGAAGGAATGGTGGCATGAGATTTATGCCCCAGATTCTGATGAGGTTGTCACTGGCCATATGCTTGATGATGCAGCTACATACTTGGCAGTGATAGATAGGTACCTGGCCAGCAAGGAGGAATGGAAGAAAACCATTGGGCGATCCAATGAAGGAATTGATTCAATTAAATGTCGGCTCAAAGTTTTGCCTTCGCCACTCGTTGCTGAGCTGGAGGGAGTTTTCTCGAAGGTCCAAGGGTCACCAGCGCGGAGGAAAGACAAAGGAAGCAGCAGTTAATGTTTATCTTGAGATTTGTGCTTCCCTATTATCATAGGGCATGCATTGGACCAGACTTCCTTGGGGACTGTGCCTTGGCCGACTTGGATGATGGCATTAAATGTGTGCCTTAGTTTGTTTCCTTGGCCGACCTGTTCTGGCGGTTTTATTTATTTTGTAAAATGTTTGGCTGGGCCGACATGTTTTGAGGGGAATTTTGGTATAAGTTGGCATTTTTGCCTCATTGTAAGGGTTCAGTTCAGAAATTTGTGGTAGACATTAGCAAGACTGTAATAGAGATTAGCAGGAGCAATAGTTAGAGTATTTTAGAATTTCTTGAAGCAAATACCATATTCAGAACAGTTGAATTGTTGCAGCATTTGGTGATTAATACAATTGAAGGCATTGTGGTTATTCCTGGTGAAATCCTTTGTGTTATCTCATCTTGCATGGTTCTTTTGTTCTATCTTTTACATTGCTTGAAGATCTAGGGTTTAGTATTAGAAATAAATTAGTTTATCTGGATAAATGGTGTATGTGATTTCATATTTGGAATGTTGGTAGCTATCTCTGGTCTATACTCCCAGTAACTATTTGATTGTAGTAGGCTGGTAAAGTCAACCTGGACCATATATTCAGATGTGCTTAAGTTCGGTTGTAGATGCAAGTCTATGATTTGAAAATCTGTATTCCTCAGAAGATTGCACTGTTCTTGTAAGATTGCCTTGTGGGTCGAACAGGAATTGGTTATTTGAGATAGGTCCATTCCAGATATTTGTCATTTGCATTGCTTGTCCTTGCAATAGTTTAGATTTTGTTACTTCCTTGCATCCCTATCTTTTGTTGTTTCTTTATTATTTGGTTAGATTTAGGGTTTTAAGATCATCATATTGTCAGATCTGATAAATTGGAAAGATACAGTTTGCTTGTAGTAAGGTCTGATTGTGATTACCAGCAATTTCACATTTCATCTGAGTTGTTTTATGCATTGTTATGACCTAACACCCGAGAGACCTTGGGGTGATTTTCATTAATTCATTGTTGAAGATTACCTTTCAAGAGAGATAGGATATCGTATTCTGTCTGAGTTGTTGCTGTGCAGAAAACACCATCAACAATAATCAATGAGGAAAAGCTCGAAGAAGCTAAATTGGACATAGAAGGAGTCATCAATCTCAAGACAAACACAATACCTATAGGAATGGTTTAACATGAGTGGATATTTGACTTAGATCAAATCAGAGATTAGGATCAACAAACAAAGAAGGATTCCATCAACAATCAGCATGATTCCAATAACTTACGGACCGATGAAGGAGCCAAGAATGTATTCACTAGAAAAGTATGCATGCTAGAAGAAAATAAAGGGATCATCAATAACCTATGAAAGTTCCATGATGTGGTTTCTTGGAGCTACAAGGATTGGAAGACATATGCCACCTCGATCATCACACACACCATCCCTCTCAAGTTAGATGTAAGAACTTTTTGGCAATGACAATGCCCTATAAATTTATTGCTAGAACCCATCATCTATAAGGAAGTCCATAAGTTGTTGTCTACTAGGATCATAGTCCCAGTAAGGCACTCCACATGGGTGGAAAATTTTGTCTTAGTTAGGAAAATGAATGGGGAAATCAGATTATGCGTGAACTTTTGCAACTTGAAGAAAGCCTCAAAGAGAGACAACTATCTGATTGCTTCATTGGATGAAGTGTTGTAGATAGTCAATGGATCTTAGATGATGTCTTTCTTGGATGGATACTCTAGTTATAATCAGGTAATGGTATAGTATGAAGATAGACATAAGATAGCATTCACCACAAAATGGGGAACCTTTGCATACATGAGAATGTCGTTTGGGCTAATCAATGTCGACACAATGTTCCAACATGCCATGTATATCACTTTTAAAGATCTAATTGGAAAATGCATCATCATCTACATTGATGACCTCGCGATGTTTTAAAATAAGGGAGGAGATCATGTTTTTGATTTATGCCAAGTCTTCCAAAAGTGTAGAGAATTCGGGATATCCTTGAATCCAAAGAAGTGTATCTTTAGAGTGACAGAAGGAAAATTAATCAGACATGTGATCTTAGGGAAAGGAATTTCAATAGATCCTAAAAGTATTCAGGCCATTTTGAAAATTTAGCTTCTAGGCAGCAAGAAGAAGTTGAAATCTTTCTTTGGAAAGATTAATTTCATCTGGAATTTTATCACTGGCTTCGCTAAAATTGTCAAGCCACTGAATGCTATGTTAAATAAAGATGCCAAAGTTGAATATAATTAAGAAGATAAGAAAGATTTGTAGAAATAAAATAATAAATTACTAATGCATCAGTGCTAGTCAGTCTAGATTGCTTGAAGCCATTCTACATCTACTCATTTGCTTCAGATCACTCTTGTGCCACTATATTGACCCTGAGAGATGACGAAGGGAGTGAAGAGAGATGACGAAGGGAGTGAACACCTGATCACCTTCATAAGTGCTCCACTAAAGGACACTGAGCTGAGGTACCACAACATTCAAAATCAAGAATACACCTTAGTTAGAGGGGTTAAAAAATTCTTGCACTACATCTTGTGGAACAAGGTGTTTGCAATTGTACCTGACCAAGTAGTTAAGACTTTGTTGATGCAAAATGAGCTAGGAGAAAGGAGAGCCAAATGGGTTACTTTTTTTCAAGAATATGACATGGAAATTCATCCCTTGAGGTTGGTATGAGGGCAGGCCCTCACCCGAAAAAAAGTTAAAACACTAGCCAAAGCTAGACTCAAACTCACTGTGCAGTAGTACCAACTGGAGGATGTTTCTAAAGGAGAGTTGTACGACGACATCATTTACTATCTACTAAACAACAAGTGCCCATCCTGTCTACATGGAGTAAGAAAATGAGCTCTGAGGTTGAAGAGTAGTAGTTATATGCTACAAGGATCCATATTGTACAAGCATAACCATGAAGGGATTTACCTTAGATACCTCAGGAAAGAGGAAGTAGCTAGAGTAATAAAGGAATTTCATGATAAGTTAGGCACTATCCATAGATCTAGCACTTCAACTACCCACCAAATTTTGCAGGTTGGGTATTACTAGTCAATGGTATTTAAGGATGTGCACAATCATGTTAAGACTTGTCATGCTTGTCAAGTTTCCGCTACATGAGAAAGAAATGTTGTCCCACTGCAACCTATCCTGGAGGTAAGGTCGTTCACTCAATGGGGTCTTGACTTCATCGGTCTGGTAATCCCACCATCCTTTGTAGGCCACAGGTACATTCTAACCATGTGTAATTATCATTCTAGATGGACAAAAGAAATAGTATGTAGGTAATGTACTAATGAGGTGGTTGCAAATTTTCTTGAAAGTTTTATCTTAAATAATTTTGGTTTCCCCTATTCCCTTGTCTATGATAATGGTCCCTGCCTTTTCCTTGTTTAAGTTTTCTAGTTGGGCCTTCGATTACAAAATTGCACTAAAATTCTCATCCAACTATTACCCTCAAGTGAACAACCTAGCTGAATCAACAAATAAAAACTTGATAACAGTGATTAAAAAGCTACTTGATAGAAACCCTAAAGACTAGCACACCCAACTATTCTTTTCCCTCTGGGTAGATCGTACATGCCATAAGGATTCCCTAAGTGATTTCTTGTTCCACCTTGTATATGGTTTGGATCTTGTCTTTCCCATTCACCTTAATATTTCCACCCTCCAATTTATCAACACTTATTATGAGGGAGGCCATCATGAAGCCTATTTTTTGAGTTATTACATCTAGAAGAAGCTTGTAATAGAGCAATTAATTTTTTTACCAAACACCAGGGCATAGTTAAAAGGTGGATTGATCATTGAACCAAATTCAAGGCCTTTAGGATTGCTAATTTAGTCCTTGGGGAAAGACCCATGAAAAAAAAGGTGGACATGGAAAATTTGACAAGCTCTAGCTTGGCCCCTTTTAGATTTTAGAAATCTTAGGAGATAATTCCTTCTGCCTCAAGATGCTTACTAGAGAGGATGTCCCATTGCCTGTCAATGGAAAAAATCTCTAACAATTTTTCCTTTCCTGAGCTTTTTCAAGCTCATCCTTGTATATAATTGTGCATAGGTTAGCTTAGGTTTCCTTTTTCCTTCTTGTTGCACCTTAGTTTCATTTTGCTCACTTTTTGGCTGCTTTTGACTTGTTGAGAGTGTTTTTTTTTTTTGATGTGGTGGTCATGCTTGTCATATTAGACAGCCTAATTTACTATTCACTCTTGTATGTGCTTTGGATAAATCTTCATTCGTAACTATTGACTTTTGATTGCTTCCATGAAGTGGTTTCCCTATTTGAACTTTGACTTGACCTAGGACTGAACCCTTGGTTGAATCCTTTCTTATTATCACAGATCATGTATGACAATAGACTTTAATGTTTTTGAAGAGCTATAGAATGGCTATTATGAGGTCTCAGCAAGCGAAAATATTAAGTCTACTCTATTGACCACTATGATTCCAAACCCACAATAAGCATTGATGCTTATGTAGTTGAGAAAAATAAAAGGTCCTAGAAGAAAATCTCATGGAAAATAAAGGAAGAAAAGAAAATTATTAAACCAGCAACTGTGTGGGTGTGTGGGTGTGTGAGCAACACTATTAGATCTATGTATGCCTGACTAGCAATAGAAAAATGTTCGTCGGGTCACAACGACAACTCTATTAGGGCTATGGATGCCTAATTGGTAGCAGAGCAATGTCTAGGTTACTTTTGGGGTTAGACAGTTCACATAGCTTGCTTGGACTAATTCATAGCTATTCATTATGGTTTTGATGAAATGGAATGAACTCACCCTGCACACACTTCTAAGATACTCTTGTGACTTGATTCAACTAAGGATCCCATCCTCCTTTGAGTTTTTTTGTTCACTCATGGAAACTAGATTCTAGTCTATGAAATCAAAGATTCTAGGTTTTGAATGAGCATTTACCCTTAGAACACTCAAGAGTGTTCTCCTAGCAGAGTCATAATTTGTTGTGCATATAGCACACACACCCCATTCAAAATGGGGACCCACCTTCTCTTTTCAACTCTATTAGGTCACCTTTTTCCTTTGTCTCATTTTGCATGCCCCCTAATTTTGAGTCCCAAGTGGTCAAGAAGTCCTAGAGTCATCATCTTTAGCCAACTAAAGTTCACCACCCAAGAAATTTCTAAGTCATGGGCCTTTGCAGGGTTTCATTGGTAGATTTCCCTTAGGATTTCAAACTAGCATCTTTTGCCTCATGCATATCCACCCTTGTGGGTTTCCCCTTACCCATTGTCATTCTACCTTCACCATTTTTCTGATAGCCAACACCAAACATTATCCCACATGGTGAGTTCTACACCCATCGTGGCCATCCTTTCCATCACTTTTTTTATGGAAACTCCCAAGGCTCTGTCTGTAGTGTGGGACCCAATTTTCCCACTATCATTCCTTTTGGAACTCACACCCAACTACCCCACTAGACAATGTACAAGCATTGAATGTGGGCCATTAATGCACATTTTCCTATAAATAGGTCTTTTGACCTATCATTTCACCTTGCACTTATTCATAATTTTTCAGAGTTGAGTAGTCACCACCGCCTTCATGCCTGCGTGACATAGGATTATTTCCAATATTGCATTCAACAAATTCTTTGAGTTTCTCAGGTATGTTCACCGCTACCCAGCTAGGATGTCCATTTCATTTAAGTTTTCTAAAAATAAATAAATCTTTAGGGAAAACATTTGAAAATCCTTAAGCAGCTAATGAAGCACAAAAATCCACACAAACCCATTTAAGCATTCCTCAAGAATCGTTCAAACTCAGCCTCTAAAGACCTTGTAGAACTTCACGTCTCCATGGTCATTCCTCATTAGAGCCTTGAGACCTATGCAGCTCACAAACCCTTCACCACCTCTTGAAATGGCCTTCAAACAAAACCAATGCAACCCTATGGGTCTACTCTTGCGGACTTCTGCATGCGGGTGGATGCCCTTCCTTTGTCACACTCAAAGTATGAATGGTGTAAACTTGGGATAAAACTTTAAAGTTGGAGGCCCATGTGGATTTACCATCACGGATTGTTGTGTGCGAGCAACCCCCACCTTGTCACCATTTTGAAATGGCTGCCTCCTCCCAGCCTTCCATGTCATGGAACCCAATGATACTATCTCCATTGAATGATAAAAAAATCTAAGTCTCTAATATGGGTCTCTCCTTGCAGACTTCCATCCACTCTCCATCGATGTTCACACTCTTTTTCTCTAGTAGTGAACCTCTTTCCTCCTTGCATCTCATGGAGCCCATACCTCTCAACGCCATCTCGAGCCCTAAAAAGAGAATGCTAAGTCCTTATAGACCAAATCATGTGGAAGTCCCTCTACAGGCTACCCCACTATCAACATCATTTGCAAACATCTAAATACTCATGTTAGTCTGCCCTGCAGACTCTGACCTCACTGTTTCCTTTTTAACTTTTAGCTTGGAAATGTAGGAATTTAGGTGAACTCCTCAAACCCCCCAGAATCACCTGCAAGACAAAAACTTCCGCAAGAGAGAAATGGCAGAAAAATCATGCTATCATTAAGATGCAAGGATGCCAAATTGAATATGATATGATTACAAATGTACAAGATGCCTAATTATATAGGAAAGAGTGAAAACCTAAAATGCATGAGATGTTGCCATGTGTCTTGATCTAACAACATGTGACAACATGTGAACCCTATCTAGATGATTATTAAATGTTGAGATAAGTTCTAGAAGGACAACTTATCTTCTAGAAGAAATTTTATCCCACCAAATAAGGAAGGGAATATTATTCCATTTATTTATGATTTATCTAATAATGCAACCTAGGACTTAATTAATTAAATGCAAGACCTAAGTTAACTTATACTAGTGTAATAATTAATTAATTAATTACACTAACACAAAGGCACTACACAACCCCTCCATGGCACTTTATAATATAGTACAAGTATAAAATATGGCACAACCTTATGTGCAAAATCCCCAAAAAACATGTACAATAGTGTGACACTTTATCTCAGTGTGTTTACATAAAAGATTGCTTACAGAAGATGATCATAATGTCATAAAAAGACACAAGTTGGAAATACATGAAGAACAGCCAAAACCAAAGTATCATATGCAAACGAGAAAATGCAAACCAAGTGCATGTACAAACCAATATTCACATCTACCTCTATGATTAAAAGGACCTCAAATCTATGTAGAGGTCAGAACCAGCTTTCCGATGATATCTTATTTGCGAAAATCTGACACCATGGCCAAAAGTTATGGATTTTTCAAAAAAATTGAATTTACCCTATAGGAAATAGGTTTTCTAACAAAAAAATTCTTTTGATTTGATTTATGCGAAATCTGTCCATAATGAGTAGACAAAAATAGAAACCCAAAATATTTTGAAGCTAAGAACAAAACCCAAAAATATTTTTTTGATTCAGCAAGTAGAAAATGAAAAAATAATTTTTTAAAAACCTTCAGTTGGAGAAAAATGACACGCGCTGATTTTTGTTCAGTGATTTTATTTAGATTCGTAGAAGATATCAAAAATCTAAAAAATACCCAATTTATATTTTGACCCTTTCTGTAAAACCCAAAAATAATTTTTTCTGGAACTGAGTGGAAGCTAGATTTTTGAAGCAAAAATGAAAAATGGCTGCTTGCATCCAACAAGACTTTCATGTCAAAAAATGATCTCTCATATTTGAGAAGAAGTCTGCAACACTGAAGCTCTGATACCATGTAGAAATTTAGATGAATTCATCAAACCCCCCAAAATCACCTACAAGACAAAAACTTCCACAAGAGAGAAATGGCAAAAAAATCATACTATCATTAAGGTGCAAGGATGCCAAATTGAATATGACATGATTACAAATGTACAAGATGCCTGGTTATATAGGCAAGAGTGAAAACCTAAAATGCATGAGATGTTGTCATGTGTCTTGATCTAACAACATGTGACAACATGTGAACCCTATCTAGATGATTATTAAATGTTGAGATAAGTTTTAAAAGGACAACTCATCTTCTAGAAGAAATTTTATCCCACCAAACAAGTAAGGAAATATTATCCCATTTATTTATGATTTATCTAATAATGCAACCTAAAACTTAATTAATTAAATGCAAGACCTAAGTTAACTTATGCTAGTGTAATAATTAATTAATTAATTACACTAACAAGAAATGGCTAAGTTTAAGTTCATTGTGGGACTTCCTTTGTAGGCTACCTCCTATGACCTACTGTTATCTGACCACCATCCATAAATGATCATGCCTTACCCACCACTCACATTGTGGGGGTCAAACCTTCCTCCATTGCTCAGACTCTCTTGAATGAAAGGAGCCTCTCCAAGATACCTTGCAGACCCACTGGTGTAGGCCACCTCTTGTCAGTTGTTGTCCCATGTTTTTCATCCTCGAACAACCATCTGTTGATGGCCTTCCACTAAGCCCTACCCATGAATCTCAAAGAGACCAAAACATAAAGGAATGAGCTCAAACCATCCAAACCGAATGTGAACCATCCCATGTGGGATTCCCCTTGTGGGTTTCCATGCCATGAGCATCGTTTCTCAATGGTAGAGCTCCAAACATCTGAGATACCCTCTACCTCTACACCCTTTGAGCTTACATGAGTGAAGTAGCTAATTGCACACCTCCAAAACCTCATGGATGATTGCTTAACATACTTATATTCCCTAGATCCATGACTGACCTCCAAACTCCAAGGAAAAATCCTAAATGTGGGTGGCCATCTATGGGTTGTTGTGCTCCTAGCGCCATTTCCTTTTCTACTTTCTCTAGAGGGCTTCCAACCCAAGGAAACCAACATCCTTGGGCCCACATTACCATATTTGACATAAAAAAATGCTACACAATGAATGTTGATGAACTTTATGATCTTTAAGAGATGAATCAATGGATCTAACCTTCATTTTGTAGGATTTCATTAACGTTTCGATGGTTTTTATATGAATGTATTTACTCCACCCTTGTTTGTGGGATTTATGGAATCTATTGTAGGCACATCAAGATAGTCTGAAAAAAGGAAAAGGGAAAGAAAACTACCAAAGCACCAAGGGGAAAAGAAGAAAGAGACTAGATGAAGTATCTATTCCACCAGGTGGAAATCACCTCCAAGGTTATCTGAATGTGGGATTCAATAATAGATACCAACTTGGGACACATGGACATAGATGAATTCAGAAAAAAGAATCACAAGCAACTCCATCACTAAGAAAGCGTGGAATATCTGAAAAGTGCAGTCTGGCCAAGGAAGTTGGCTTCCCACATGTGTTTGTAGCTCTAGAGCTTGTAATGGCATGTAGAGAATTATATCCCAGTGGAAACAAGAAAATCATAGATCATGAGGGTAGGGTGTTGGTAGACCTGTCTACTCAGTCCATCGGTGAAACTTTGCATATCCTAAAATCCGACCCCATGGAAGAAATAAAAAAGGGATACACCAAGAATATGTGGAAGGAAGACCCCTTAGCATGCAAGAAGCTAATCAACCCACATTGGTTCAAGGAGAAGAGGGGTAGTTCCACCAAGGTACCGCAAGAGATTTATATAAGTGACTTCCATGAAGAGTACCATGACCTGGTCACTCTACTAAGTAGAGTAATGGGGCTCCCTAGTGCAGCCTTTTGTTGGATTCAAGGAACAATGAGAGCAAGGGTGAATCAATGTTTTGTAATTTAAAACTTTATTAATTTGATGCTTAAAGTACTAATAACATTTAAGAAAAATAAAAATGCATGAGCATAAGACAAGTAACCACAACACCATAACACAAGGATTTTTATGTGGAAACCCTGTGAGGGGAAAAACCACAGTGTAGGTCAATCCACAATATTTTTTGAGTATACTCAAAAGGATAATTTACAAAATGAGAATGCACTTGTATTCAGGCACACTCCCTAGAGCTCACTGTTAAAAAATTGAAAGGCTTACTACCCTACAAAAAAGTTTGGATTGCATCCAAAGGATTTGAACTGAGATAGTGGCATCTACAAATGCCTGATTATGGTTTTTGTTAGGCTCATCAATTGAATTATGGACCTTATGACTGACTTTTTTCTTTTGCTCTGTTCTGCTTCAACTCGCATAAAAAATCCTTAATGCACAAGTGAAACTATGCATAATCACTCTACTAAAATTTTGACATTCACAACATACATCGATTCACTTCATACACTCACCAAAATGATATAATCGATCACTTATATATATAATTTCA
>VDFB02181952.1:0-17930 GCA_007258455.2 Sequoia sempervirens
ATTCTGGTCCCTTGCTTTCGTTTTTCTCTAAGTATGAAGAGTTTTGTGTTTAAGTCTCTATGCGTGAGCTTTTTGTTGGGGTTTCAGGATTGGCCCTCTTGGCATACCTCTTCGTCAAACCCCACAACTTTTCCTTTTCTTATTAGAGTTTGAACTTTCCCTTACCATCATGCCTTGCCCCCAAATTCTGATCTCCACCTAGAGGTATGATTCATGCAATATCTTCAACCCCTGGCTTTCCCACCTTTTTGTCCTTTTAACCTCATCAACCTCTCTACATGGCTTGACTGCCATTAGTGGCCCGTTTTGTTGTTGTTGCTCTTTGAAGAGTGGTTTTCTTGCCTAAACAAACTTTAATAACATTTCTTACTGCGGAATTTACCATACTAGTAGTGTCCTAAGTGGTAAATTGCCATATTTCATTTAATGCGGTGGTTGGAACCACAAACTTTGGGTCATCATGATTTATTAGCCATTGTTTTGGGTGAAAACCTATTTTGACTGTGGATCTTCTTGCTATTTCCGGTTGGATGCATGGTGATGGATTCATCCTCCTATTTTACACCCAAAAGCCCTAATAGACATTGCTTAGAGCACATGTTGTGCAAAGTGTCAAACTAAGGACAAAACCCTTTAGTTTTGCAACGACTAGAGGATGAAAACTCTTTGGTTTCGTCAATTAGAGGACAAAAACCCTTTTGACTTGACAAAGGCAACTTTAGGGGAGTCCAAGAGCAAATTCCACAACCTCAAATTCGGCCTACAAAGCACAAGAATTATTAACATGCTTTGTAAGGATTTGTAATATCTTATTTGTGTTGTTATTGTTATTGTAGTCATTATTCCTGTTGCTGTCACAAATTTGTACTAGTTGTAGTCATGACTATTATAGTTGTTGTATACTAGAAAGTCATTTAGTCTCCATTTTTATTCAAAAGCTTTGTAATGTTCCTTTTCTCTTATTTTTGTAAATTGGGTTATTAATATTTTATAAACTTGTGAAGAATTGAAAATTTTGTCATGGTGGGTGTAATTATATATTAAAGCCGAGGGCAAATTATTAAAGTTAAATATTAGGGTTTTAAAGGGAAATTTCTGTCTTTTGAATTAGGTTAAAACTTCCACAACCCTAAATATTATTGACACAAAATAACACTAAGTATATTACAAGATTACTTTTATTCTAATATTATATAACTAACTTTAGACATGTGTGCCACATGTCGACATCTCTACCAACCGATATACCTTATATATCATAGCCCTAGGTACATGATATTATTAGTTTTACAATGACTAAGAATTAGTATGTTAAGGTCAAATTTACATCACCATATCTCCCTCAATAATTTTTCAAATCCTTATTGTGACCACTTTTTGGAAAGTTCTCAAAATTTTCTTTTCAACAAACCCAAGATCACTTTAATTGGAGACATATAAGGAGATGATCTTTTGCAATAAAGGCAGCTTGAGCAATTTCTTTTTCTCCCACTTTGCCCAAATTGAGATACTAGTATATTTGAACTTACATATACTAATAGAAATGCTCCAAAAAGAGCCAATAAATGCAAAAATAGATTAAACCCTAAGGTAGGGTAACACCGTACATTACTCTTCACATATCCTTTCTTGCCTAAGCTCCATAATATAAAACACTCAACTACCTATCACTATCACTTTACTAGACACGTGGGTTAAATACTTCCATTCTAAGATTGCCCAATATAAGTAACTTAAAGAATATATGCCATATGTTGGTATCTCCATCAACCAATATACGTTATAATATCTTGCATCATTAATTTCTACATAATTTTTGTTACTGACCTCTATTATTCCTCTAATTGGTCATTTGGTGGCTCCTCAAGTGCTAAAAGTGGTTGCTGTTTTGTCTCCTCATGTGATTATTGGATAACTTCTAGCCACCTTCATTGAAAGTGATCTTACGTATGACCAAGGTGATGCCAATTATTGCATTGGGCTCACACACTCCAAACCTCCTTCGGTTCCTTGTAAGCGGGTATTCTAATAATGTCTAGCACAATTAGCTTGGAAAATGTATACCCAATGTATCGTGGATTTTTTAATTTTGTGAACTTCTCAAAGCTTCCAATTCTCCTTTTCTGCCAAGACTAAATTCTTTGCTAAGTTTGTAGTAACGAGTGATAAAGTCTGCTATTGATTGTACACATGATTTATGCAAGTTTACAGCTTTGTGTAGCAATCCATTTTGCCGCTCTACTATGTCCTGCAGCTCTTTCTTCTCCACCGTAAATTGTGCTAACTGCTTACTCAACTGTTCTTTTTCTTGGGCCAATTTTCACTCTTAAGTTAATTTTTTTGTCTTTCCTTGGTCTTCTATAGTTCTACTAATTTCTTCCATGTCAATTCCATTTAGTTCTAATATTTCCTTCTCTCTATATATACAATATCCATGATTTTGGACAAGCTAAAATCAAAATATCATCACCATCTACATGTTTTGTCATTGAGAGTAGACTTTGAATAAAAGATACTGCATTTTTTGGCACATATGTTTTTTTCTTTTTGATGCGAGGAGCATCCTAAGGGTCAAACAATCTTCCATCATCTGAAAAGAGTTTGTTCTTTTTCTTCGTTTTGATTTGTCTGCACATTAGACTAGCTGCTGTGCTTGGGTTTTGAAGTGTGCAATGATCATTTGGTGTGTAGTTTAGTTGTGTGTGTTTGGGAGCTTGAGGAATCTATCATGTTAACATGAAAGCCACTAGATGAGGCATTGGTGCCTGGATGAGGCATTGGTGCCACATGGGCACACAAATTGAAGCAAAATCTCACCTTTGCATAGATAAACCCTCACAAAACTGCTTAGGGTAGAGCATGTCAGCAAGGTGCTACAGGTTGTTGCATAAGTGTGAGAAAGCCATGTATGGTTTAGTTAACACCTAGGAGAATGGGTTTGTTAAAAAGCCATATGAAGTTTGATAGTTGGAAAACAAACTCTTTTGCTGGTTATTTTAGACTCTCTAGAATAGTTAATAATCTTTGAGTGACATTTAGAGGGTGTATAGTAACAATAGGAAATTTGCAAAACCATATGATGAAAGTTGAAGTGTTAGGTTTCTTTAAGCTTCGGTTGTAGATGTGTGGCTAGACAAGGACCTTTCAGTTCATACATTTGTGGAAATGTTATGCTATAGAGGCTGTTGAAGTTTGTACGGAAGTGGAGCTGAAGGATTGGAGATGCAATAGCTGTATTAAAAGTTGAGAGTGAGAATGTAATGTCCCCTTTTTAGTGAGCATCAGAGTTTGGTGTTTTAGCCTATCATCGAGAGCTCGTAGGTTAATAATGGTGACTAGAGGGCCCCATTTTGGAGATATTTGGCTCTTCAGTTGGCAGTTTGCAGTGTTTGTCAGCTCCAAATTCTTGGCATATTTAGAGGGTATGATACTCAGGGGTTTCTGGCTTCATTTATATACACTTACTATTTATAGTAAGTTAGTGGGTTGTTAGAGGCCAACCTTACTATTTTTAGTAAGGCACCTTGGTGAGCAGAGAACTCAGTGGGCTTCTTCTTGGCATTGACAAAATTGATTTATGAGGTTTATTAATGGAGTTATGGCATTTAATTATTATTAAAGTTATACTTTAATAATAATTAATTAGTTATAAAAGTGCACATCATTAAATGTTTTATTGACTTTATTATAAAAGGGTATTTAATGTTATAAAGTCAAAATTAAAAAGCACAAGATATGGGCGCCCACTTTGAGGAATATTATAAAGTGACAAAGCAAATAAGTTATATTATTTTTAATGATTAAATGCCTCATGGGAAATCGTGCCATTTGGGAGAGGATATAAAAGGGCTTCAAAAAACATTTTCAATTCATCATTGATCATTTTCAACAATTGATTTTTCGTGCTTTGGCATTTGGAGGTGAAGACAAGGGTTTTCAGCTGCAAACGATCTTGGAGAACATTCATTCTCTTTGATTGAGCAACCTATAGGTGTGAGATACCATCCAAGGGTTGTTGTTCAGGTGGCTTTAAATTTAGAAGTCACATTGTGCTCAAATTGAAGTATTTACACCAGATTTCACAAGGTTTTTATAGTAGATGAGAAGTTCATTGAGGGAGATTGCTGTGTATCAACGTTTCATTGCTGATTTAATAATCATCATTACAACAAGCCGTACAATCTGTAAACCTGGCTGTACCTTCTTCTATTGCTAGGCGTGTTACTGCTAGGCTGAAAACAAGGTTTGGGTGCTGAAATCTTTATCAATTTGGGCAATTGGAATTAAGATATTAATTTGAAGCATCAAATTGTGGAGAAGCCTATATTTGAACCTAGACATCCATTGTATGAAGTTTGCTAGTTGCTGTTAGGCGCCCATATTTGAGAGTTACCTGTTTGCTGATTATTAATTCCAGAACTTGTAGTTATGTTGCTTGGACACCGGGTATTGTTGTGCAAAAGAAATGATAAATCAGATTTGAGTCATTTTTGTATCTATCTCCTGTATTTTTCCTTATTTGCATCTATATATATATATATTTTAAATTCCTGGCATTTTATCTCATAAACCTCAAAAAAAAATTAAAACAAGCACAAATTGTGAAAGATCAAATGAATCAAACAAGGCAAAAACCTAGTTAGCAAATGTCCACCTGGGGTGGGACATTTCAGAGAATTGAGTAGTTCCTAGCCATAGTTGTGCTCCTGTCAAAGAGGATATATTGTAAGATAGATAGTTTTTGCAAGGAGGTTCAATATTTGTTACTTGGGTAGTATAGTTGATTGGGTTCCATATATTTTGTAGTGGCCCATAGAGTGTACAATTCTTTTGTTGCCTACATATAATAGAGATTGTCTGATTCTGTAATGAGCCGAACCAATTTTTTTTTCAATTTTTCAATGAACAGCCCAATACAACAAGCACCCGTTCAGGTTAGCTCAATCCAAATCAATTGCTGGAAAGTAACTCTACGCCAAGAATGTACACCAGGATCCCAACGTAGGGCAAGGTGTGAGCATATGGCACTGAGGATCGCCAGTAGAAATTGAAAGATTACAATGCTGGAAAGTAACCCAACACCAAGAATGTGCACTCAAGACCCGAGGTGGGTGAGGTGTTAACATATGGCAAAGGGGATCATTAGTGCTCAAATGAAGTACAATATTGAAATGAAAGCTCAACCACTTATTCAGCGGGAGCAAAAGAGGAACTGAAAGAAAGAAGGCTTGACCACTTATTCAACGGGAGCTATTACAATGAAATAACAATCAGTTTTTTCCCCTTCTTGGTGGTAAACCATCCAAGAGCTTAAGTGTGTTTGTTCATTTTCCTTCTCTGGCGGTAAACCGTCCAAAGATTGTTAATGTTTGCTGCTTAAAGAGAACTAAGTAACTGCAGAATTAGATGACTGAAATAGTACTACTATTTGCAGCCTTACAATGCAACAATCTGCAAATTACAAAATATTACAATAGTAAAATCAATGCCATAGCTGCAAGATTATTTCTCCAACATCTAAGACTTAGCAAGACTGAAAAAGCAACCCAAAATCTGAACTTCTACAATCTGATATGACAGACCTCTAACTGAAAATGCACAAACCAGCAACACTAAGACCCACTAAAATGCTTGTAACTCACTCCAAACTCACTCAAATGACATGAGACCAAGTGCTATGAACTCCTAGGAAGATGAACATCAAGAATGAATAAATAACCATCAATGAATTTTCAAGATGTCAAGATTGATATGATTAATATAAATCAAAATCATATAATAAACGAAAAGGCCTAAGGATGACAGATATGTAAACTATCATTAATATAAATGACAAGGATCATAGAGCAAAACTACTTTAGCTATACTAGATTAACAACCAAATATCAAACCTGGCAACCCATCTCAAGTGCTCAACCTGCTCTCAAGAGTCAAGAACAACCTTAATCTTAACTAGTTGCTATCTTTTAAGCAAGAAGCTAAGCCAAGCTAGGAGGTGTGCATTCCTCGAAGCAACTCACTCACCATTTCGGCAACATAACAGTATATTTTCTTCATGGATGAAAAACAAAGAGCCCAACACTCTTATTTATAGTTTTTTCTGTCTCCAAATTCAAATTCACTCTCCCTCCAAATGGACACCAAACCCAAATTCACATTCACTTTTCCAACATTTTCCAAATTGCATTTCATATCACCTTATTCCAAGTCGTCCTTCTCAAGGAAATAATACACTTTATCAAAAATATTAATAAAGCATCATGTGGCGTCCAACTAATGATAAAGTGAAGTACTTTATAAAATAATATATCTCCTCAAAATATTATCTGATTTGCATTTCATTTCCCCATGTCTCCAAGGCGTTTAACATCAAGAAAGTAATATACTTTATTAAATTTGCTAATAAAGTATAAAATGGCGTCCAAATATAATAAATTGAATGACTTTAATAAAATCACTTATTTCTCGTTAAGGCGTCCACCAAACCTTATCAAAATTCACTTTATTAAAATATTTTACCTCCACAAGTGAAGTGCCCAACTCAAGCTCAGACCTGCCAAAAATAGGTTAGAAGTATTGAAGACTCAAACTGCTCCAACTAACCTGTTAGAAATAGACTTGGAATGGGCTTGCTGAAAACCTGCTAAATATAGCACCAAGGGGGTTGGAGACCCAACTGCTCAAACTGACCTGCTAGATATAGCCACTGAACTGAACTACAGAAACCTTGCTAAAAATAGAACTTACTAAAACAGTTCGAAACCATTGTTCGATGTGATGTCACATCATCATGGACACTGAAAATCCAACCAAAACTGCAGCCCAAAGCAGCCAAGAATGCGCCACCATCCATTCATGCTACTCCTATCACGGTTTCCAAAACCCCAAAGCTCCACCAGACATGCTAAATTCGTGATGCACCAAACCTCCTATGAAACCCGTCCATGGACCACCACGGGCTTCCTGAAGAAGAATGCCATGGCTAAACTGTACATTACAGATTTCAAATTCTTTTCATCGATTCTTCCTTCTGTGTGCTTCATTGTAACTTTAAAACAATCAACTTTGGCCTGCGGTTTTGTATCCCTTATGAAACCATAATTTTTTGCAATTTTGCCTCAAATTCATTATTTACATACTTCACATCACCACACGACATCACACCATAAATATATATTATTCATCTGTTCATCAGCAATTAGATGAACAAAACGATCAAACGTTTCATCATAACAAACCCTTAGTATCAGGCAACGTCCTATTCTCCTATCCAAACTATTTTACTATTTGCCTTTGTCTAAAGGAACTTGAACTCAGAATGTCCCAGATCTGTCGGCATTAGCATCAGATGATTAGCATCATCCTATAGAATTAAATGAATTGCCCATAGTCATTTGATTATTTACCTTGCACCACTTTAATACTTGCTTCTAGAACCTAGAATTTTGATTGTGTAGGTAGTGGCATGATTCGTTCTCTCTATTGTATTTTTCTTAGTTTGCTTCATTATCTTTGTTCTTTCTTTACAATGATACCTCCTCCTCAGAAATAGCATTTGGTATTAGATTTCGTTTATCTTGGTAGAAATTTGTCTTCTTTGTCTTTCTAGACTCATAAAATGCCCACAAATTTTGTCTCATAAGCACTTTTATTCCCTCATCATTGATGGATCTTTCACATTATGCCTATTAAATGCAAGAGAAAGCAACAACAATGATTGTGCATATAGGGCATAGATTGAAAGAATGATGAACGTTTTTTGTGTAGTTATTGTTTAGTTTTAGTTAATGCATGCATGTACAATATAAAGAAAATGTCAAAAGTTTATTGTATACCTAGTTTGAAGATGGTCTAACCTTCTACGATGGATAATTTGAAGTAGAAAGTTCATCCCTACTTCTATGTTGGAAACTCTCTCATAGTTGCACGTAGCTCTTGTGGTGTAGTGAACAATCTATTTATGCATCAAAGAGGTCCTCTGTAACCTTTGCATCGCTTCAAAATGAGGTGCTATAGAACAATGATGGATTGAGATAGTACTCAACAACATGCAAGGGGAATGCATTTGTTGATCCCATTTGTCATCAATTATCTACCACAACATGTACCTGTCCTTATTACAATCCATTCTACTCTTGATGGTATCCTTAGTACCTATCCATGGCTTCATGTGACCCATGGATTATTTATTTGCATAGACTATTTTTAGAACTTTGACTAGAAGCTTTGAAAACTAGACAACTTGTTTTGCTTCCTCCCAAACATTCATTGAAAAAATGTTGTTTGTGCCATGCTTTTGCTATCCATTCGAATGGAAAAGCTAGACTCCACCTACTCATTTGAAATGGACATTCATTTCAAATTCATTTTTTTGCGAACAAAGGGTCTACAATGCAAGGAAGTGTGTGGCACCTACTCATTTGAAATAAACATTCATTTCAAATTCATTTTTTGTGAACCAAGAGTTTGCAATGCAAAGAAGTGGGTGGCAAATCTTGTCACCCCTAGCCAAAGTAGTTCCTTGCTCTCTATGAAGGTGTGCATCATACTCAACACCCTTGTAATTGTGCAGGCACTTTGCAATACACCCTTAAGCCATTCAAGTATCTCAATGTTCTCCAAGATTAGATCAAGATAGCGTGCCACCCATGGGCTCCAAAACATGGTGGGATACTTCACCATCAAATGTCTCCCAACAACAACACTATCTTTAATAATTTGGACTAGATTTTGTGGCCCTATGCCAATGATCACTTCATCAAAGAGTTCAAATAATGCCTTTGTTGATTTCAGTCTATTTGATGTATTCATAGATTTTATAAAGATTGTGCCAATATCAAATGTGAGAAGGAAGTTGATGAGAATATAGTTACTTTTATTTTTCCACCCATTTGAAATGACAGTGCACCCAATCTTTTTGCACTTGCGATATTTAATAACAACATTGTTTACATCTTGCATTGCATCCTTCAACATATTAGCCCTCAAAGCTTTATGTGATGGGGCCTTGAACCTAGGACCCACAATTGCAATGGCCTATGCCATAACTTGCCAATATGGAGACATGACAACAATGAATGACAAACTAGAATGATACCAAAAATTTTCAATGGCCTTCTTTGCTTTTTTTTAAACATTCCTCTATCCTATACACTCTAAAGTGGGTTGCAATTTTGCTATAGTACAAGGTTCAAAGTTGTTAATGTTTCCCCCTTGTCTTTGACACATGAGTTGTAGAAATAGGTGTAGATTGATGCTCTCTTGCAATCTTCTATTATAGTTCTAGCTCATTAAATAGATCAACTTTAGCCTTCGAAGAATTCAATCCAACTTGTGTGCCTATCATTGCCATTTTGGCCTTACCTTTTGAATATGCCAAAAGAGCCTATTGCACTTGATGGGAGACATCTAAGCACTTTTTGCAAGGCTTGAATCATGCCTTGGCAATAGTGACAAATACCACTTGAAGCAAAAAATACCTCCATTGCATACAAGCCCACAAAAATTGCATTTCACTTTGTACCTTGCATATGAAAAGTCTCTTCCATGCAACATGGTGACGAAATTTGCAAAAAAAAAAGGACTTAGGCTTTCAAATGTTTCAAGGTTTCAATTTTTACCTTGTTACTCCTAGAGGAAACCATTGTTTCTTTCATCTTATCGTTCTTGCCTTTTGACATACCTATATCTCCAATTCCAAACTTCCAATATACCACGCCTCCTTATATACCCAAAGGTATGTGGAAGAGTGTTGCTTCAAAAGAACAATCTTCACAATATACCGAACCTCTAGATATACCAAACCTTTTGATATATATCACTTCTTCCTATATACCCAAAGGTATGTGGAAGCACAGTGGTATGGGAGAGTAGAATGGCACCAAAAGAAATGTTACAAAAGGTCTCGAGTTTGTCTAATGGCATACTTGCTTCCAATGGGTAGTCTAGAGCATGAAGGTGTGATTACTCATCAAACAATGAGAATACCCCTATATTGGATTTACACTAAATGACAAATCACCAAAAGGAGAAAGAAAAAATAATATTTAGAGAAGATAATTGTAGGGAAAAGAATTTGTAGTCTCCTTATTGCTCCAACCTCAATAGTCCTCAAATATCCCTTTGGGGCGTCACTTCTTAAGATACAAGAGGGTAATCTAATCAAATGTTATGTTTGGTGTTTGCCTGGAACATACCCTTGTCGAATCTAAGGCATTTTGTTAGCAAAATATATGCATGAGAGCCACAACATTTAGATTAGGTACCTAAAATGAATGCATCTGATTCGGGTAGTATGATTGGATGGAAGAATGATGCTTGGAAGAGAAGAACAACTAATCTTGTGAAAGAGACTGGCATAAATCTGAAACTGCTCAAAACTATTAGTGTTGAAGTAAAGCTAAACTAATACTACATCCCAACAAATATAAATGATCTATTAAAAAAAAATATAAAAGTATAATTGAAATATAATCATACAAACTCCAAATCATTAAACAAAATTGAAATACATACATGCAAACTAATGATTGATCTACCGTTGAGGGAAAGTCACCCACTATTAGTCTTCCTCAGTAAATCCTCTCCTAGAAAGATTGGGGCATGTGACCCCCTCTACATCTAGAATTTATGTAGTGATAAAAAACAAAATATATGATAATTGAAATGAAATATTTAGAAAGAAAACTGTAATGTCCCACCTTGGTTGGAACAATTTTTTGTGTCTTTCGATGTAGTTTGGAAATGTACTTGCAATAGTTTTGAATAGACAAATGAAGTGCGGGCAATAAAGAAATGTGCAGCGATTAATCAACTCAAGAAACATACAATATTCATGTTGAACCCCAAATTAAATTTTTTGCTAGACTTAGGCATCTTGCAGAAATGAGTAAAAGTCTTGTCAAAATTGTCAAAAAAAGGTCAAAATTGGGGTTTGCATGTCTTGCATGAGGAGGGTCAAAAACTTGAAATTTTCAAAATCTAATGATCTGGGTCTGCTCAGGGTGACCAAGTCTACAAAACCCAGATTTTTTGGGTTTCTTTTGAAACAGATGTTGGCAAATTTTTCTAAAAATAGAAAGTTTGGCTTCTAGGGTTCAAACTAATTTTGATTGGTCGAAAATACTTCCTCATCACGCTGGTGCAGTCAGAATCATCAAAAGACCAGTTTTGCCCTAGTGGGTCTATTTTGCTTTTTCAAAAGCTTTTTCAGGAGCTCCAAGGCCATTAATGGAGGTTAGTCAGCTTCCAGGTCTCAGATTCAAACATTCAAGCACTGAACAAAAGATGAGAAATGATGAGATGCACGTAGAACGAAGAATGAGAAGGGAAGCTGCGAAAGTTGGAAAATGCAAACTTTTGACTAACACTGGAGAGTCCAGGCGCCCTAGCTCAGTCTAGGTGCCCAAACACTCATGCCTTGGAAATTTTCCAGTCTCCGACAGTCAAAGCAATGACAAGCACGTGAAACAAGGAGAAAGTTGAAAATTGCAAAATAAAAACCAAGTCTACCAGCCATGGGCGCCCCAGAAGGAAATAGGCACCCAACTTTTCAAGAGGTCAGATGATGGAATTAAGGTTTGAAGCTCTCGAACAATGTTGCTAAGAATCTTCTCAACTCCGTAGTGAGTCCATCAGCGCAGTCATCCGATCAATTAGTCATCCAAAATTGAAGATCAAACGGATAGGTCTCAACCAAGAAGCAGAATGTAAATCATGAAATCATCAGAAAATATTCTAAGTTTGGAGAACTTGGGCACTCCAGAAGAAGATAGGCACCTAGGGTTTTGAAGGCCCAAATCCAGCAGTTAAGGTTTGCAAATATGCTCAATCTCTTCAGAATCCTCCCAACTTCGTAGTGAATATCTAGGCATGATCATCAGATTCTTCAGTTGCCAACAAACTCAGGATGAACAAAAGGCATAACATGAGGTGTCAAGCTTCAAGGGTGAAAACTGAAGAAAAATGACTAACTCTGGAGGAGTTGGGCGCCCCAGAAGGAGATAGGCGCCCAAGCTTTTGGGGCATCAAATGGACAAATTTGTAGTTGCAGTCTCCAACATGTCTTCTCCAGTCTTGATTAGGCTTTCCAACACAATCGTGAGCAGGTCCATCGGAGTTGACAAGCATCAGATATCACCGACTGATCGAAGGGGTAAAACCATGGAAATGTTAGAAGCCAAAAGCAAGGTGAAAATCACAGAAAATAAACTAACTCTGGAGGAGTTGGGCGCCCCAACTAGCCAGGGGTGCCCAAGCTTTTGACTGCCAAGATGTAGCTTTCAGGAGATGAAGCGTCCAAAGAACCCTCCTCAGAATCTTTCGAATATGACAGTCAGTCAATCGGATCAGTCTAGCTCCTAGAATCGCGAATTCATCTGTAGATCAAGGAAAACAAGCAAGAACTTGAACATAAAAATGGCTAACACTGGTGATCATGGGTGCCCCAGGTAGCCAGAGGCGCCCATGATTTTGAAGGTCAAGATGGAGTTTTTGTCAAAAGTTGCCTCGAAACAAACTTTGTCAGATTCACTTAGGCTCTGCAATGGATCATTCCGCCAAATCACAGGATTCATTGAGCTCCTAGAAATTGAAATCAAACAGAGGCCAAAATCAAGTAAAATCTTGAAAATGATGAAAAAATGGCTAAGCCTTCCAAGGGTGGCGCCCAAGTTCTCATGCCTAAGCCAAAATTTTCAAATTTTCAAAATTTCAAGAAGAAAAAACGTCCAAGTTCAATGCACAAGCTCAGGATTGGCTTCGAAGGATTTAAAGCAAAAGAAAGCAGATTTTCTCAACCTCAACTTATTTAAGACGTCTTTGCCTTTCATTTCCCATAATTTTTGCAGGTGGCATCCAAGGAAGAGAAGAGCAAACATAAAATTTTTCGAGAGCCAAAACTCAGTAATTTTTCACAGTTCATTATATTTTCCATATCAACATACAAAGAGGCTTCTTTTCTCATGCTTTTTTCTTCTAGAACATCAATTTTCTTGAGGAGGTCAAAATTTTCAATTTTCAGCGATCTGGGTCAATCAGTTTCTGGTTTTGAACAACTTCGAAGAATTTTCAGATTTCAAAAAACTTGCTTTTTCCTCGCATGTCCAAAAAAACATCAAAATTTTCAACATTTGATCAACTGGGTCTACCAAGAATGTGATTCTGCACAAAACTCAGCTCTCAGCCTTTTTGTGAATTCTAGGGTTTGTTTCTTTTTCAATTAGCCTTTAGTATTTCTCAAATCTGACGACTTGGGTCCTCTTGAAACAAAGTTGTCAACAAAACCCAGGTCCCAACTTTTTTTTGTCAAAAAATTTCAGAAATTAGGGTTTGTTACTTTTTCAATCAACACTCAAAATTTTCAAAAATGGATGATCTAGGTCTTCTTGTAACGAAATTCTCTACAAAACCCATATCTCAATTTTTTTTTGAAAAATTCGTTCGTTTGAAGAAGAAAAACCAATGAGCTAAAGTTAGAAAGTGTGCAAAACTTGTTTGAATATAGTCAAGTTTATAATTGATCTTCAAGTTTTTCAGTATGGAATACACTCCTATCAAGATCAAGACAAAATCAGTGCTATATCATGACTTCATCAAAACAGTTGAACCTGACTTGCATCATATTAAGCCGGTGTTCAATTTGTGTGCTTTAGAAGACGCAAGTAATGTTGCGGTCAGACACCTTGGTCACTTTGGACTACTTGCAGCGGCATCAATTCCTATTTCAGTGCAAAGTCTAGAATTTGTAATTGCTTGCATCAAGCATTACAATCCTATGATCCTGTGAGTGCAAAGTCTAGGGCAAGTACATGAAGTCCACACTTTCTTGCAGAATCGAAAGAAGCTTGCCTTCAATTTTCTATTTGAATTGGGAATTTACAGATGTAGATCGTCAGCAGAAGCCAAGTCCATGGGTGATGAGTTGGATAAACTTGGTCTCAAGCCACACAGCGAGAGACGATCATACGACCCTCATGGTGTCTTCGCGTCTCGACTTGGTCAGAACTATGCCCATGTGTCCGCACTTGAAGATTTTTGGGCCAATTGCAAAGATGAGTTTGAGGTACGGAGGCGCAACTACAACAGACTTACTCTCCATCAAATGAAAGATTGCTTGTCAGAGGATATTGAGGGATTATCTGATGATGATGGAGATGTCCTTCGAACATACACACGAAAGGAAATTGAACAACAACCTCTTCCACAGGTCAATTGGGCCAACAAAGAAAGCATCTCGGTGGAAGAAAGGACATGCCAAGTCATTGAGCACAACGAGATTTTCTTAGTCCTCAAGAGGAAGAAATCCATTCTAGCAGCAGAGCCGCCAAGAATGCAGTCATCTCTTCCCTCTTCTTCTAGAGCACAACCAAAGATGAAGGGTGTAAGTCAGCCTCAAGATGGTGCAAAGGGTAGCAGATCAACAAAGAATGTAAGGAGAAGGTTGGACTTTTCAAATATAATCATACAGGAGCAACCAATAGTCAAAGCAAAAGTTCCTCCAGAAGAGTCCGTACCTCAAAAAGAAGCAAAGGATGTGCCTTTGACACATAATTCTCCACCATTGCCAAGGTCTTCACCAATTCACATTGATCTAGAGGATGAAGAAGTAGAAGAAGTTGCAGCTGAGCCTCTCATGGAAGTTAGTAGAGATACCACATCTTGGCTTGAGAGCTCCTTGGGAAGGAAGAGAAGGAGACCTTCATATCAGCTCAACTTTGATGATCTTGACAACATTTACCAGGAGGCACCGAAAAAGAAAGCAAAGAGACAAGTTCACTTTGAAAGGAATCCAGATGGTGAGATGATCATGGAGACTGCTACACATCTTGAAGATAAAAACAAGGATGAAGTGGAGGAGGATGATTTTGTCATGGTTAAGGCCAACCTTGGTAAAAGCACTAGGCATGTGGCTGTAAGTTTGTTCAAAGTTGCAGCTGAAAATCTTCAAGAAAGAGTGCTTAAAGATGGAGAAGATAAGGCAGCCCTCAAGGCTGAAATCCGGCAACTCAGGCTATATATTTCTAATCTTGTTCATGGTACTTCACAAACTTCTTAGTTGCTGCCCTAGGTTCTAGAGACACTAGCTGATCAACAACAGTTGAGGCAGTTGGTGATATATGGAAGGAAAACACGGGAATGGATTGAAGAGTTCATCACCAGAGGCAAATAAATCCTTGCACAGATATATCAGCTAAGGAATAATGCTCATGACTTATGCCAAGGGATTCAAGGATTTGAGCAATTGATAGAAGAGGTGAAACCTATGCATGAGATCATCATGGAAGATTTGGATACAACATATGGCTCAATGGTTTCAAGAGAACACAAGAGGCAACTCCTTGCATGGAAAGAACGTCACCTCTTCAAGGTGAGAACCTACGAAAGGATATCTGAAGAATTAGGTGCATATAGACAAAGGGTGATTGATGCTCTCCAGTTCATAAATGAATTTGTTTCAGGAATCCCTTGTCGATATTGTCATGATGATGGCTCTTACATTGAACTTGCCGAAGTACAAGCTGAGTTCCAGAATGTTGTTCGTGGCAGTGATGGTAGTGATCCTGTTGCTGGGAAGATGAGTCAGATTTCCATGAATTCAGCGAGGTTCGAGAAAGCGGCCAATGAGGTCGAAGATTTTCTGAGATCAATTGTAGAAGAAGAAATCCTTGAAAAGCGAAACTTTGCTATAGATAGTATTGATGCTCCTAATAGAGATATAGTTTCCAGCTTTTTGGCGGATGTGATCGAGATATAAAGCAACAATCATCTAGAAGCTTTCTTTCTATTCTCAATTCTTATCCACTCTTTGAAGAAGAGAGAAAACAAATTATAATAGTTGGCATTTCCTGTTTTTATGCTTTATTAGGTGGTTAGATGTTTATCTTGTTTAGTTTTAGAAATAAAAGCTTGCATACTGGCAAGTCTTAGTTGTAAAAGCAAGGAGATTTTAGGGTTCCTTACTCCTCTGCTTATGTATAAATAAGGGCAGCCTTGCCCATTATTTTCTTAACCGTGCTTGTGATAACAAATTGCTGAGCCTATTTTGCCTGCAAGTAGTTGTTTAGTTTCAGTTCACTTTGTGTAAGAACAAGTTTGCAAGTCTCTTTTAGCTGCAAGTTCTTGTTCAGTGCATGTGTACTATGTCAATGTATTCTGGTTTGATGGCTAAATTGTAAGCCTATTTTTCTACAATCCTGCTGTCCCAAAAGTGTAATCTTTTGTTCTTGAAATTTGAGGAAATAAAGTCTTGTGCCTTCTTTGCTGCCCTAATATAAAGTCTCAGATTTCCGTTTATTGTGTTATGCTTATATGATCTTTATTTCAGCTTGCATTGAAAGTAAGTAGATGTGTGTTGGAAAAGAGTTTATTTAAGTATTTTGTCAGGAAATCCTTCCTTCTCCATTTCTAACTCTCTTGCTCTGCATTTACTTGAGAAGTTAGAAACGTCATTAGAGTAGGCTTAGTTGTAGTTGAACTTCTAAAACATAAAATCTTAGTTACGACGCTTGAGTTTTATAACCTTGTGCTCTTATTTGAACAAAAAGATAGGCAAATTAGTTTTAATTTACTTTCTTAAGCAACATCAGCAAAGAGGGAGCTTCCCCTCCTAATTCGAAGAGCAATTTATCTGTACATAGCTGTCCGTTTCTAATTCACATTCTAGAGGTGCGAATTGAAATGCCAACAATTCAGAAATATAAAAGGCTGAAAATTTCAAAATTTAACTCAATGTAAAATATACATTTTTTCTTAGAACTAAGAGCAACCCAGATGCATAAATGTCATTACATATCTATTTTTGACATACCCATAAAATGTTATTGATAGTTGCAGGTCTGATCACAACAAATCAGCATTTTGACACTCACAAATTTGCTCATAAAACATCAAACCCTCTTTTCTCCAACCTGAAACTGACATGCAACCATGTAGCAATCCTAGGCGCCACAAATGGAGGTGATGGCAGCCTGAAACCCTAGGCGATTTTCCAAGGAAGAAGCCCACGCCCCTGCTGTAGCTCAATGGCCTTGTTGGAGGTGCACAACCAGCAAAGGAGTCGCCAAATATGTGATATTTTTCTGTTTTTGGAATGCTGCAAATACCTTCACATATCTGCTGTCAAAATATCGCCTCAATCTACAATGCAACTCAAGTATATTATTGCCAATGAAACCCATAATCAGATTTATGGCACCAATAGACCCTTGGAAACCCTCACGTCCAAACTAGCAAGGATTACTTATACATGAGTAAGTAAATCTGCTTAGGAAACCTATTCCTAGCTTGATCTCTAAAGCATGCAGTGTTTTTGCTTGTTTTTGACGTTTTAGGGTTTTTTTTGTGTTTTTTGTGCATAAATGATATAATGCGATTTTGCAAGAAATTGCTAATAAATTCAAATAAAATACTACAATGCCAATATTGATGGAAAATATCAGATCTAATGATGCCAATCAATATATTAATCTACTGGAGCAATTTACAAAGAGATCTGATAACAGATGAATGAAAAAGCAATGCTTTTATTGATGAAAACCTGATATTGCAGCCAGCTGATAATCTTCATGAAATGGTACGGCTGAAATATAAATCCACTTTCTCCTGCGCTAGATGAAAGAATAAGTTGCCAATGAGATATGCGCCTCCAGTGGTGAAGTCAGACTGCCAGATAAGAAGGCGATTTGCCTTAAACAAAAAGTACGGCCCTTTTAGAGATGGTACGGCCTGCAGCAATAATGGTACGGCTTGGAACAGCAACAAGCAAACAATAAAAAGTACGGCCCTTGACTAGAATGTCTGGAACTTGTAAAATAGGCACCTCAAGAAGAGAAACCCTTCTGGCCAAAGCACAGACTGAAAACCCTGAAGATAAATACTCTGTGAACGTTCTGTGATAGCTTCTGAATGAAGATATCTCTCTGAAAGCAATA
>VDFB02181953.1:0-16889 GCA_007258455.2 Sequoia sempervirens
ACAACTAGCCTCTAAGGCCCCTAGACCATAGGATGTGAAGTGGAATTTGATGCTCTTAGATCCTTTTTATGCTCCATATCAGCATGGTCATGATCATCCAAAGCCTCTTTTAGGATAGCCAAATGATCTTCATCAAATGAGGGCTCCTCCTTAGTTATGATCTATTTTTATTTAGAATCAATTTAATCAAAGATCAATTGGTTGATCATATTTAATGTTATACATGAGATTAACAACACATATTCTTGACCTACTAGTGTAAGCTAGAAATTTGAATTTATTGAACTTGAACTACTAAAAATCATAATTTGAAAAACTAGATTATTGATTATCATTTAATTTCAGTAAATTTTTATGGCATCTAAAAGGTTTCTAACCTCAAATCATTAGATCCACTATTAGCTCAAGCATTTGCCATTTCTTAGAGTTTATGTGTTCAAATACACTCTAAAATATTGCAAGAAAACAAACTACATGTTTCACTTAGAGATACACATTTCTAACTCATTAGAGTGATTTGATGTCTTTAAAGTAGTCCTTGTATTCATTGATACTGGATTAGTCACAAAGAATATTTTTTAATAAAATAGCTTATTTTGATTTTCCAATTAAAAATTCATGGTCTAGTGTAATTTAGTACCTAATTAGTACTATCACTTGAATCTACTATGTGTGCATCAAAGCCACTCACTTTCTTATACATTGGCAACTTTTCATGACTACTTGTCTTTTATTCGTATTAGGAAAAATTTTGCAATGCACTTGAATAGCTCTCTTATCACATTTGAATTATCCTTGAATGATGCAATATAAAAGCATGCTATATTTGAGTAATATCTTGCAACATGGAAGTGAAAATGCATTTGGTTATCCCATCTAGCATCCATAATCTCCCAAATTTGCATGTACTTGTTCTCTCCATTTTACATTTTTTTCTTTTGCCATGGCCTCATATAACCCATGGGGGATTTCCCTCCATCAATCAATATCAAAACTCTAACTATGGGTTTTGAAACCTACACAATCTCATGTGAATTTGTTAAAAGTGACTCATAAAAATAAGGTGTGCAACAATGATATCATTCATGTGGTTGAAAAAGCTACTCTCTACCCAATCTGACAACAAAAACATATATTTTAGATTTCATCTTTTGGGCACATAAATTTTACAATATTGGGAAGTGAGTGGCAAATATTGTCACACTTAATCAAATGAGCTTCTCTCCCTTAATAAAATATCTCATCTGTGTGATGGATCTCCCCTCTCTACTATAGATTTAATCCATTGAAGTTTTCCAATCTCTTCAAGGGTTAAAAAAAAGCAATGTGTTGTATAGGAGTTCCAAAATAATGTAAGGTACTTGTCCATTAGAAGTTTTCTTGCTACTTGACAATTTTTTTTTGTCTTGTAATAAATTGCATTATGTATTATGGTACAACATCCTTACTACTTCATCAAATAGGTACAAAAACAAATGGGTTGATTTGACTTTATCATAATAATCTACAACTTTGAGGAATGTCATGCCACAAAGAGCTTGGTCAATGTATTGTTCTTTATATCAGTCCACCCATCTAACATTGTGGTGCAACTTATAATCAAAACCACTTCTTGCAATGTAGTAGAGCCTTGGTAACATCTTGCAATGTCTCTTTTAGAATGTCTCAAGTCTAAGGAATCATGAAGTAGGACATGAAACCCAAGACCACAATAGCAATATCAATATTTCATTATGTAATAGCCCTTTCATTTAGTCAACTCATGTGAGATGCATAAAACCCATTCCATGCTTCTTGATAGGTGAAAAGTGATTGTAGAGAAGAAATATATATTCATGAGGGATTGGTTCTAATGGATTTGTCCTTCATATTTTTATGAGTTTTGGACCATTTCCCATATTTTGGGACAATTTTATAAAGTTTAGGTCAATTAAAAGTGGGACCCTCACCATTAGTCTCATAGCGGAATTACCCAAAGGGAACCTTTTACTATTGACATTGTTTATGGGCTTGGATATTTTGAAGTGCACATCTATTATAAGTGCCCCAAGGAAAACTTGTCCCTATTTCTTAGTGGCTTTTGAAAGGCTATGGAGATAGGAATATGTCATGTAGCCTGTTGTTGGGTTTGGGCATGAATTAGTTGTTGTTAATCCTTTATCTTAGGTTTTTTTGGCAAGTGATTCTCAAGTTATGGTTGATTTACATGAGGGTTGAAGTTTTTATTTACTATATGGGCAATTTAATATTACACTAGTGCCATGTTGAGCAAGACTTTATTATTAAGTGATGTTACTTTCATATCAAATACAAAATAAACTTTGTGTATTTAATACCAAGCCTATGTCATGTCCCTCATGTTGGTAGGCTCAAATTCATCGTTGGAGGGAAAAATAGTGTTTTAACACTAATTTAGAATTTAAATATAATAATAATAATAATAATAATAAATAATTAAAAGTGGAAATTAAAAATTAAAAGTGTGTATTAATATTAATTGTACACAATAATAATAATTTTAGTGCAGGCCAACCTACTTAGGAAGGCTTAATCACTCTAGTATGTATACTTGTTTTGGAAACCTTAATGATTATCACAAAATTGGATGATTAGTCATGATGAATTATTAGGTATCACGACCCCATGTTTTGATAAAATAAGCTGCATTACTAGGTCACACATTACTCATTACAATGAGCTCCAAAGGCCAAAAGAGACCACGTTCAACAAAGAATCATGGAGTCGAGAAAAAAACAATAGAAACCACAAAGGGGAATGCATAGTGAGCTTTGGTGTGAATATGGGTGTATGTTCTAATAATAAAAGTGAAGTTATGGCTGTGTTAGGGGGCTTCAAAACTCTTAAGGAGCTTGGCTTTAAAAATGTCATAATAGAAGGGGATTCCAAGCTCATTGTGGATATTCTGAATGGAGTGGCAGTGCCACCATGGGAGTTAAAAAAATGTTATTGATAAATGCCTAGCCCTGAAGAACTACTTCACAAATTGCAGGGTGCAACACGTCTATAGAGAGGGAAACAAAATTGCTGACTATGTCACCAACATGGCTCTGCTTTGTACATGATGAACCCACTAGAAAAATAATAATATGCTAAAGTCTTTAAGAGACTTGATGCTAAATGAAAATTTTGAAAATTATTACAATATACAAAGATGATAAGTAAGAAGTTATGAGGGAAGCATAAGTCATAGTCTATTAAGAAACCACGAAGGGGAATGCATAGTGAGCTTTGGTGTGAATATGGGTGTTTGTTCTAATAATAAAGTTGAAGCTATTGTTGCGTTAGGGGGTTTTAAAACTCTTAAGGAGCTTGGCTTTAAAAATGTCATAATAGAAGGGGATTCCAAACTCATTGTGGATATTCTAAATGGAGTGGTAGTGCCACCATGGGAGTTAAAAAATATTATTGATAAATTCTTAGCCCTGAAGAACTACTTCACAAACTATAGGGTGCAAAATTTCTATAAAGAGGGAAACAAAGTTGTTGACTACACTGCCAACGTGGCTTTGAGTTGTACGGGATGGACCCGCTAGACAAATAATAATATACCAAAGTCTTTAAGAGACTTGATACTAAATGAAAATTTTGAAAATGATTACAATATACAAGGATGACATGTTGAAGTTATGCGGGAAGCATGGGAGTCATGTGGTGTTTAAAGGATTACTGTGTAATGATGATAGGGGTACGGGGTTATATTTGATGATCTCGATTAGAAGTAAAATTAATTATTCTTCCTTCCCTGAGGTGACCGATGATCACATGAAGTTCTTCAAGTTGTTAAGGGTTGTCATTTCAAATTGCTTCAATTTGCCTAGTGTCAGCAAGTCCCAAAATTGTAAAGTTGAGCAACGTACGATATTTAATGAAGAGTTTAATACTTGTAAGAAAAATGATGTGTTAATGGTACCGGGAATTGTGTCGTTGGCCTTCACAAAAAGAAACTTCTCGATCCTGCATTTTATATCAACTCTGTTTGTTATTTGGCATAAGAGTGTTCTCTGCAATAAGGAAAGAAAGTAGGAGTGGGAGATTATGAAGAGAAGCTCGCAAAATCCTAATAATTTGCAGAGAATCAAAATGAGAGGCCCACAGAAGTGCACTGAGCCTCCTAATTACCAGGCCCTTAATCAGAATGTGGATTTATGGAGGCTTTTCAAAAATGTTGGAATGGTTTCATTTTTTGAATCTCTAAAGGGTTACAATGAGAACTTAACGACCAAGTTCACCAATTCCTAGAGGAAAGGAAGTGTTTCCATTGGTGCAGTGAAGTTTGAGGTCATGACAAGGTTCATAGCTGAAGCAACTAATTTGTAAAATTAAGGGATTAAATTTGCAAAGAAAAGTGGGTTGGATTATCAAAAGTTCATGGAAAAATTCCTATATGAAGGGGAGAACCTAAAACAATTCCAAAATGGGTATGTTAGGTCGAAACTCCCTCCTCCCTTTGCTTTGGTTACCCTATTTTTTATGTGGTATTTTACTTTAGAGGGAAGATATATGTCGGTACATGTGTACCATTTTCCTCTGCTCAATCACATTAGGCATGGTGAGAGAGTTAATTTACCCTTTTACCTGTTGTCTTCCCTGCAACTCAATATAGAGAAGGGCGTCAGTCCTCCCCTGCACCAAGGTCTGATATTAACCATATATAAGTATGCTCTAGCTCTTAATCCTCATGGTAACCCTTTGTCCACAAGAAATGATAATCCCAACCGCTTTCATGGGGATAACGAGGAACCACCTATTGATGAAAATCCTATTGTTGATGAAATTCTTGTTGTGGCACCTAATCCCTGCCTGCCTCCTATAGTTGATGCTAGGAGGGTGCTAATTCCTACAAAGATCCAGTCCCCTGTGGCCAATGTCTTGAACACCTCTACTCCTATGTTACAGAAAAGTGAGGAAAAAGGTGTTTATGAGATACAGCTCATCAAGGCTACACCGGAGAAAATAAAACACTCACCTCTACTATTGGAACTTCCCAAGGAAAAGAAAATCAAAAGAGATATTAACCCTAGTGATATCATTAATATTTTTGAGGAAGGTATGCATAATGATGAGTTGAAGGAGACTTTGCAGGAGCAAGGGAGTGGAGGAAGCAGTGGTAGAAGGTCTACCTACCTAGCTAAAGCTACCTCTAAGGACAAAAAAGGTAAACAAAAAATTATTGTGTGTGATGAGGAAGACCTAGATTATGAAGAGTTTGAAGCCCAGGAGGAAGATGATTTTGAGGATATGGATTTTGAGGATTCGGCTTATGATATGGAGGAAGAAGGATCAGACGAGGAAAAGGAAGAGGAAGAGGAGGAACAAATTGAGAAAATTGAGGAACAAAAGAATGATGTTGAGAATGTGCAGGATGTAGGGAATATGGGTATGGAGATTAATACTGGAGACTCAAGCACTGATTTCATGAAGAGTAGACTAAATTTTTTGTAGGTTCAAGTTGATGATATGGAGAAGGCCTTAGTTACGCTAATGAAGGTAACTAACAGATTGATGAAGAGGGCAATGCTAGGAGCTATTTTTGGAGAAACCAAAATCACCAGGAAGTTGAAGAAACAGGGAAAGCCTAATGTCTTAAAGATGTTGGATGAATCTGAGGGACCTGACTGGAGGGAGTACATCTCCCTCATTGCCGAATATGGGGACCTGCTAAAGAAAGCCAAGTAATGGGTTCTTTTTACTGCTCTAATGAATGCTTTCTATTTTTTGTCCTTTCATTTCATAATCTCTGACTGCTATTTTAAAATAGCTCTGCTATGGTGGAATACCAATTGGGACACTGTTGATTTAATAAAAAATGGTTTATGTAGTTTTAAGTTTTCTCACAGAAACTTACTATTTTTTATTAATATTGGCTAGACTATGGTTGCTCTGTTGAATGATGGCATGTGTGCTAATTTGGTTGTTATTTTTTGGTTCTTGCTAGTGGTGTTGTTTCCCACCTTGTTTCAATTTCTTTTTGTCTATTGACTGTAACCATGGGATCAAGGCCCTTCCCTGCTTAACTAATAAAAAACAAACTCAACACATAGACAACAAAGACCCAGCACAGACACATAGACTAGCACACTAATTGGCAATACCTTCCCATTTCTACATGAGGAGATTTAAAACATCATCCCTAACCCAATTAGGACCCTCACCCTTGGTTATTCTTCATCAGGTTGAGACGTAAACCTCATCCTAAATTTTGTGATTTTTTATCATTCTGCTCAGATCCTAATTTCGTGCTTTATTTCATCAAGTTGAATCTTAGAAGAGCGCATTCGTGGTGGCTACGCTAGACAATTGGTTGTAGTTCTTCATCAGGTTGAATCTAAAAAGAGGGTGTTGGTGTTTTCTATGCTAGATGATTGGTAGCTGAGCTTAGGCTCTATCCACACCTTTAATCATGCTACTCAATAGACACCTCATCTACTTTCTCAAGCAAAGCTAGCGCCAACACACTGGTCTATCATTTCAAATCTTGGTGTGCATACTTAGATTGGCGATTTAAGGAATTCTACAGTTCGACACTCACACAACCCTATGCATAATTGATTCATAAAAATCATTGGGTGCCACTGTAAGGGAACCTCCATCAGTCCAAATCGAACTCACTACATCCATCTCCAAGCCACCAGGGGCTGATCTTAACAATATTCAATATCTCAAAGCATTGCTTACAGACAATTATATTATTCGGCAAAAATTATTATATTGTTCTACAAATATTACTATGTATCTAAAATATTCCTATATTTATGGGTATTTGTGGGTCTATTGAGAACTATTGTACATTGTTATTCTAAGTTTTATTGATCTCTCTATGATATACAAATGTTGTCTATTCTAGTTGGATTGTAAATCGTTGTCTTGTATATGAGACTAAGATATAAGTATTCTAGATATGTTTGGTTATCATATGAAAGGGAAATCAATTACTATTTTGAGTTTTAACTAAGTTGAATGCAAATTGAGTCACTACTTGTATTTGAGTTTACAACCTAAAATGTTTAAATCTGAGTTCAACAGTTAAATTATTGTTGCATATGAGGTGGGCATCTTTCAGTGGTATCAAAGCCACAATCCTGCCATCTTGTGGATAGTTTTTGTGTATACAGTACAACCAAAGAGACTTGAGAGCTATATAGAGAGAGAGAGGAAGAAGACTAAGGCATCTAATTAGAAAAGTGACATTAGAATAGGAACCTGAGGTAAGAAGAAGATGGTTGATCAGACTGATGAGATTAAAGCACTCCTACAAAAGAAAGATCAGATGAATCAAATGTTATTGAAAATGATGCAAAACCTAACCAATGCAGTCACCAACAACATATCAGTATAAAACACTGTTGATGAGGGATATTTATAATAGTCTAGAGTTGGAAATCTGACCAAAACTCCAAGTGGATCAACTCTTAGACCTTCCCAGCCCACTTTCTTGCCTAGGATAGAGGCACCACAAGAAGAAGGGAAATATCATTCTGATTTTGCTACTATTATAGAGGAGTACATGAATCTTGATATCATCACTTGAAGGTAGATCCCCTTTAAATAATAAGATAATGCTAGATCAAGGAATGGATCAAGGAATGAGGGAATACAACAAATGTAGCAATCTAGTAGAGACCTCCAGCACAAGGTAAGAAAATTGTCACTTCCTACATTTGATGGTTCTAGAAATGTTACTATATGAGCTTGGATTCAAAAGTTAGACACATACTTTCCCCTCAGCCCTATGACCGAAGATGAAGCGGTCAAGTTTTTCATTCTACATTTGGAAGGTGTAGCTCATGAATGGTGGTATCATGGCATTGTGACACAAGGGTTTGACTAGTGTTACTACATACGGTGATTTCACATGAAAGCTCATAGAAAGGTATGATAGAAGAGATCTAGAGGCATACTTCAAGGAATTGGCAAGGTTAAAGTAGCATGAGACAGTGATAGTGGATGATTATGTCACAAAATTTCAAAGGCTTGTTGTTATGGTTCTGGATGTGACAAATAGGAGACTTATGTTCTTCATCAAGGGGCTATCAAAGTATTTCCATGGTTTGGTGAGGAATTTAGAGCCAACATCATTGGAGGAGGCTATTTAAAGAGGCTTAAGCCTTAAGGACTCCACCATGAAGAATAAACCTATGTTCAAGAGTACACCAACAGGGTAGCAAAAGAAGCCATTTCATAAGGCTATTCCTCCATCCAAGATCCTACCTCTGAGACCTAGTGGGACAAATATTTCTAAGAATGAACTCTGAAGGCCAAACTTATGCTTCACTTGTAAGGAGCCTTGGGTTACAATCCATACATGTTTGGGAAAGGGTCAAATCCACTATAGTGAGGTAGTTTTTTATGAATATGTTGAGGATGGAGAAGGGGGATCCGAGGAGGCTATTAATGAGGAGGAGCATGAGGTGACCATAGGAGAACATACAGGAGGCACTCTTGCAGCACTTTTAGGGGCACCCCAATATCACTATCTCCATGATAGAGGGGTGCTACAAGGACAAAGGGCGGTAGTCTTGATAGATAGTGCAGCCACCCATAATTTCATTGATGAGGGGCTAGTAGCCAAGATGGGCCTAAAGACTAAAGACTTTGATGGGTTTGATGTGGGAGCTGTAGGACGTAACATTCTTCCATGCACCCTTTGGATTCAACAAATGGAGTTGGTTCTAGGGGAATACTGGGTGCAACATGACTTCTACATGGTAGACATTGGTGATATTGATTTGGTTTTGGGGGTGCAATGGTTACACTCGCTTGGGGAGTTCACAAAAAGTTACCAAACCATGGAGTTGAAGTTCAAATTTAATGGAAAGGAGGTCATCCTTCGAGGCCTATCCAAGGGAGGTCCTATGGTAGTTTCAATTAAGAGGATGAAGAGATCCTTTCATTGAGATGAAGTGGCTTCGGAATAGGAGTACTTGATCACAGATACTAGTCCACTGAAGGAGTGAAGATCTTATCCCATTGACATCCAATCCATCCTAAACAAAATGTGTAAGTTGTTTCAAGAGATCCCTTCCAAATTACCACCTAAGAAGGGATTTCAACATGTGATTGAGCTTGAGGAGGGAGCCAAGCCCATCATCACTACTCCCTGTCGGCATCCTAGGATGCATAAGGAGGAGATTGAGAAGGAAATTAAGGAGTAGTTGGACATGGGGCACATTTGTCCAAGCTCTATCCTTTTTTCTTCATCCGCGATGTTTGTCAAGAAGAAGGATGGGATGTTGAGGATGTGCATTAACTATAGAGCACTCAATAAGAAGACAATCAAGAACTGCTATCTCATTCCTAGGATTGATGAGTTCATAGATGAGCTCCATGGTGCAATATATTTCTCCAAGATTGATTTGTGTTCAGGATATCATCAAATAAGAGTGAGGGAGGAGGATGTGCATAAGAAGGCTTTCAAGTGTCACTATGGGCACTATGAGTTCTTGGTCATGCCATTTGGGTTGACTTATGCCCCCGCTACCTTCAAATCTTGTATGAACCAAGTATTCACTCTACAATTGAGGAAATTTGTTTTGGTTTTCCTTGATGACATGGGAGGATCACTTGAAGCATATAGATGAGGTGTTTGGCATACTTGAGCATCATTCATTTTATGCCAAGATGTCAAAATGTGAGTTTGGATTGACTGAAATTTTATATTTAGGAAAAAGATTAGTGCTCGAGGGGTTTGTATTGATGAGAAGATCAAAGCAATTCAAGATTGGCCTAGACCAAAGAACTTGTCACAATTGAGAGGATTTGTAGGCCTATGCAACAATTATAGGAGGTTTGTGTGAGAGTTTTCATAACTTGCAGCTCCATTGACCAACTTGATGAAGAAAGGGGCATTCTCTTGGAGCCCTACAATGCAACAAGATTTTTGATAAGCTTAAGGAGGTAATGAGTTCATGTCTTGTTTTGGCCATTCTGGATTTCTCACTTCCTTTCATACTTGAGTGTGATGCTTTAGGAGAGGGCATTGGAGTTGTTTTGATATGAAATAAACATCCTATATCATATGAGAGTAGGAAGCTCAAAGATTCAAAGAAGGTCTTCTCTATTTATGACAAGGAGATGCTAGCTATGATGCATGCCCTTGCCAAATTTAGCTAGTACTTGGTTTGTGGAAAATTTGTGGTAAAGACGAATCATAACAATCTCAATTTCTTCCTCAATCAACATGATTTGAATGATAGACAACAAAAATGGGTAAGCAAGCTCCAAGCCTATGATTTTGATATTGAGTATGTGAAGCGAAAGAATAATGTGGTGGTTGATGCACTCTCTAGGAAGCATTATTTCTACTCTATGTATGATATATTTATTGATTGGAAGGTTGTGGGTATGTGTAGGATCATGATGGGCCAAAAACTGGCGATGTGAAAAAAGTTGTGTTTTGCATCAACCAAAAAAGGCGAAAATCCCGAGTTGACTTTTTTTTGGGTTGGATGTCAGTACATTGCTCCAAAGTTATGCCTAAAGCAAAGAATCTCAAATCGGATATCCGATATCTGATTTGGGTTGGGTATAAATAGGTATAAGTGGCTTTTTAAAATCATTCCCAGTCATTTTAAACAGCTAAAAACACAATGAGCGTGACCTGGGGCAATCTGATATTTGATTCGAGTTGATATCCGATTTGCAAGGTCAGTTTTTTGTTTTTTTTGGTTTTAATCAATTTTTCTATTAGTTTTGTATAATTTTAACTAGTTTTTTATGAATTTTTATTAAAAAGTAGGGTTTTATATGGATTTTTATTGAAAACTAGAGTTTTTAATAAATTTTTATTAAAAACTAGTGTTTTTATGGATTTTTATTAAAAACTAGTGTTGTTTATGGATTTTTATTAAAAGCTAGAGTTTGTTATGGATTTTTATTAAAAAGTAGGGTTTTTTATGGATTTTTATTAAAAACTAGGGTTTTTTTATAATAATTTCATTTATATTGTGTAATTTCAATTAGATTAATTATTTTTAACTTCAATCGGTATTATGGCTAAGAATGAAAATGCACAAATGCCAAACTCTCCACCACCCTACCATCAATTGAAGAGTTAATTGGTGAAAAATTGGAGCAAGTGAGGGGCATTTGTGATGTTTATAAGACAATCCTCAATTATCCTAGATGACAAACACATTAAAGGAAATAATTAAAAATATAGAAACCCTCTCCACCCAACATAATGCCATTCTTTCTCGAGAAACCATGAGGGAATTACTCTTGTGGATTTTCTTAATAAGATGTGAAAGATCTCAAAATAACAAAATCTCAAAATAGCCTCTTTATTTGTTAACCCCCACACTAGTCACCAGTTAATGTTAATAAACCAAAACTTTCTATAAAATGGTGCACAAATAAGGACATTGTAGATAAATTTTGGGATCGTTGGTGGATGGTTTTTGATAAACCACCCAAAAATATTGATGTACCATTTTACTTTATTAAAAAATTATACGTTGAGTTTGTGTTAGGGCATCATGTCAATTACTTTGACATTAAACCCTTCCAGGGCTGGTGGAGGTATGCCCCAGGATAGACAAGGGTAGTTAGAGTAGTCCAAGGCCCATATGTTCCCCCTCCTCCCCTTCCTCAACCACCTTTAGAGCCAAAGAGTGCTTCAAAGAGGCTCCATTTTGATGATCCACCAGTAGTTTAGGATGAGTAGACATTTTGGCATGTAAATTTTGAATAGATATTGAGATGGCATATGCCACATTTTGTAAAATTTGTTTGAGTTGGCATTGATGCCATTTTTGTATATGGACATACACTTGATTATTGGATAATTTGATATATAGAAGTTGACAATCAAAATAATTTGTTCTTCATGTGCATGAATTAAACTCTTCAAAAATTTAATCTTGAGCAATGGTTAAATATCAATGTACAATAGCATAAAAAATAATGGTTATATTATGTAGTTTATATTCATATCGCTAATTACATTACATTGCACATCTTTCAAATTCAAAGTGTTACTTCACATTGCATAACTAACAACTAGATGCTGATAGATGAAAAAAATTCAATTACAATATAGTTTTTACAATGTCAACCTAAGCAGTTATGCAATTACTTCACATTGCATAACTAATAACTAGAGCACCTATCAATTGCATTTGCTTGTCATGGCATTCTATGAGACCACATTTCTTTGAGGAAAATTTTCAAATAGTTCACTACCTTTTCTATATGCTACCACATTTTTCATGAATATGTCTACCAAAGCTTTTTATCAAACAGTTCACTACTTGTTGTTATGGCTAAAATCCTAAAACAAGTGCTTTCAAAGAAGCTATGGATGCTTGGAAAAAATCCTATCAAAGCATAATAGTAAGCAATAGCATAGACAGAATAACGTTGGGGTTGCTCTTATGGTGATGGAATGCCATGACAATCAAAAGCAATTTCTGATTCTCATGGCATTCCATCACCATGAGACCATTTCTTTGAGGCATTTTTCAAACAGTTGACTGCCTTGTTGATTGTCATGGCATTCCATCACCATGAGACCTCATTTCATTGAGGTAATTTTTCAAACAGTTCACTATTGTCTATGCTACCACATTTTTCATACATGTCTATCAAAGCATTCTATCAAACATTTCATTGCCTTGCTGCTATGGATAAAAGCCTAAAATAGGTGCTTTTGAACAAGCTATGGATGCTTGCAAAGAATCTATCAAAGCATATAATAGTAAGTAATATCATAGGCAAAGAAATGAACTGTTTAAAAAAAATCCCTCAAAGAAATGTGGTCTCATGGTGATGGAATGCCATGACAAGAAAATTGTTATAGATTGTCATGGCATTCCATCACCATGAGACCACATTTTTTTGAGGTATTTTTTCAAACAGTTCACTGTCGTGTATATGCTACCATAATTTTCATACGTCTACCAAAGAATTTTTTCAAACAGTTCACTGCCTTGCTACTATGGCTAAAAGCCTAAAACAGGTGCTTTCAAACAAGCTATATGGATGCTTGGAAAATGGTGCAGGAGCACCTTGGAAATAGAGGACTAGTTGATGGTTAGTTGATACAACCAAGGATGGTAAAACACTCACTTTAACAATACAAGGGATTCCTAACCACCTTTCTTTTTACAAACTTAATCTGGACTTATTTTCCAATCTTTCACCTAGACAAGCTTGTAGGTCAGCAACTCCAATTTTCTCAACTTAACTCTCAAATCTCTTTAACAACTCCTGCAACTAATCATCATTCTAGACACCCATTTTAGTCTCCTTCAACATACTTCCAACACACATAGGACTCCTTTGGAACAACTTTCACAAATCATGCAAACTACACTGCTCAACCTAGCCAAATAGGCCAAATTTTCAAAGCAACCACCCTTGGAACACTTCACAGACCCTAAAAATTGTTGAGGAAGCACTCAACAGATGACAAAACCTCAAAATTTCCCATTTATCCTCTAGAACTCACCCTCTAAGACCCTATTCCACAAAACCCTCAAATTGCTCAAATTTGGCAAGGGTTTATTGAAAAATTTACTTGCATACTTCCCCATAATTTACCACCAACTCCAAAACCCTTCAATAACCCTACACAAGCTTAAAAGAACAAGAAAAGTGACTTCCCTCAAACAATTCCCACTTTTACCCTCTTTAACCTCACTTTTTCATGCAAAAACACCCCAAATGCCATGTAGGGCATCACCAAAAATCATAATCCTGACCTCCCCTGCACAAAAAACAATGAAAGCATGTTTATCTATCCTAAATAAGACTATCCACCAAGTTATAGCATCATATAGTGGGTGGAGGGCTTAAAACTCCATTTTAAATGCACTCAAACCCTTGGAACAGGGATCATAGACTGACCTCCAGTAAAATGCCTCTTAAATGCACAAAAATGAATGAAATCACTTCAAACCAAGTTTGTGAAGAAGTTAACTCTGCTGCCCACTAGTTTCCATTAAAAATAAATCACAACCACACTGTACGGAACCCTACAATACCAAGAAATTTCAAGAATTCTGGAAAAGCACAAAAATTTGCATGGAGATAACAAGATTTTATCGATTCTCTTTCAAACTTGGTTTCTCCAACCTCAAACTCAAACATAAGAGGCATTTTTAAACATGAAAGACACCAACTACCATCCCACAGCCAACTTCAACCAATTTTCAAACTCCTTATGGCCATTGGAGTACAAAATTACACTTTTTACATATTTTATTGACAACATTTTATTATTTTGCAATGTGACCCTCCTAGACTTCTAAAACATTAGAGATGGTCTACTTAGACCTGATTGAATCCAAAAACATAACCACACACTGAAAAAAATGACATTCAACCTATCTTGACAACTTTTTATCAAACTTGACAACTATTCCAACAAGATTGACAACTTTTACAATATGGTCTCAAAAGACCCCAAAGTTGCCAATTACATCAAAAATGGCCTTCACTGACCTTATTTAGACACAAAACACCTAGACAACTTAGACTCCATCACCAAGACCCAACTCTTCATGTAGCAACTAGAGAAAATTCATTGAAATAAGCAGGTGCTCCTACACCATTAGGGAGTCAACTTTTGAGTTTTAGTTTTATTGTGTGTTGTTAATAAAGTATATTAGACCAAAAAAATTGTAATAAAGGTCTTATGGGGTCACTCTTTTGAAAAGATGCTAAAAATAGTATCGAAGTTGCTTTGTACAACTTGTCAACTTTGCATGTTAGAGGAGGATTAATGCTCTCCCACTCGAATTATTGCTTGTAATTGATGTAATATGGTGGGAAATATGTTGAAAAGCCTCTAACTGATTTGAGGCATGAAGATTGAATGATTTTGAAGTGAATAATAGAAGTTTGCTCTATTTTTCTACAAAATTTGTGTGTTTTCAAAACTTGTCGAGCTCAATACGGTTCTGTATGGAAGCTTTACCATAGAAACTCATTGGGATTAGTTATATCTATGTCTTAGCTTTCATTTGATTCTTATTTGGCTTTATTTAATCAGAAATTAAATTAGTTCTAAGTATTTTTATGTCAGGTGGTCTGAAACCCTCATTTTCAAGGGTTGAGATTAGTAAAAATGTAAAATATCATCATTCCACCATTGGAATTTTGTGAAAACCAGTGGAATGATGCTTTGTGGGGTGATTTATCATATTTTGTTGGTTGCAAGGTTGAGCAAGTACGTTTCATGGATTTTTTATCAAGCCCTAGCTTGATTTTCTCATGTGTTAAGCTAGGAAATCAAGAGAATATCGTGGATTAGTAGCTTTTTTAGAATATTTTGTCAAATAAATGGTGGATTCATATTTTTTTCCACCCAAGGAGTTTTTTGATGAAGTTATTTGGAGTCTGTGAGTTAATTTGAGCTCACCCCTTTTGTAAAAGTGGCCTATTTAGGCCTAATTACAATGCTACAAGTCAGATTAGACCAATTTGTTCCAAAGTAACATCATGAACCTTTTTGATATGTTAAAAAATGTGTTAAATAGTGCTCAAAAAGTTGTTGGTCTGGTCTTTAGGCCATCATCTACAATGGAATTGAATGAAAACTAGGTATAGGTGCCCTAGTTGGTGAATAGCTGAAATGGTGCAAAACCCCATTGTTGGGTTTGGAACCTTCATCAAAGTTTGAAACTGTGTTAGTTTGAGTTGTTGTGACCCTTTCCACCCTTGTCCTTGCATCAGAAAATATCATTCCACCACCATGAGACCACATTTCTTTGAGGAATTTTTTTCAAACAGTTCATTGCCTTGTCTATGCTACCACATTTTTCATACATGTCTACCAAAGCATTTTATCAAAAAATTCACTGCCTTCTTGTTATGGCTAAAATTTTAAAATAAGTGCTTTCAAACAAGCTATGGATGCTTGGAAAAATTCTATCAAAGCATAATAGTAAGCAATAGCATAGACAAGGCAATGAACTGTTTGAAAAAATTCCTCAAAGAAATGAGGTCTCATGGTGATGGAATGCCATGAGAATCAAAATTGTTTTTGATTGTCATGGAATTCCATCACCATGAGACCTCATTTCTTTGAGGCATTTTTTTCAAAAGTTTGTCTATGCTACCACATTTTTCATACATGTCTGCCAAAACATTTTATCAAATAGTTCACTACCTTACTGCTATGGCTAAAAGCCTAAAACAAGTGATTTTGAACAAGCTATGGACGCTTGGAAAAAATTAATCAAAGCATAATAGTAAGCAAAAAGCCATGGTCTCATGGCTTTTTTTCGCACGAAAATCAGCATTGGAGTTCGGTTGGAGGTTGAAAACTACCAGTAAGGGCATAAATAAATCTTGTTCTGCAACTCATACGACCAAAACGACTATTCCAACACATCTGGATGGGTATGTTTGGGTTAGGTATGGTCCCCTTTCACACCCAAACAAGCTGAAGCAGTCTAAGCTACGTACAACCGGTGAAATCCCTTAGGAGTCTAAAGTGCAAAAAGACAACAATCTTTGACAGACTATTACTTGAAAATTGTGATGCCCACAAAATTTTTATCTAAGGCTACGATATCATGTTGGGCCCCTCTACAATAACCTCTCTCGGTTTTTGCTATCTCAGAGGTGTTTTCCCGTGGTGATGATTTTTCAGTTGAAGGAAAAGTTGTCAAATGCAAGCAGTGTAAAGTTGCAAAGTGGTGCAACTTTTATTCTACAACTTGTACAACCAAATAGACTATTCCAACACATCCGGATGGGTACATTTATGCTAGGGATGGTCCTCTTTTGCACCCAAATATGTTGAATCACTCTCAGTTACATCAAACCGGTGATTTCCTTAAGAGTCCAAAGTGCTAAAAGTTAGAAATATTTGAAGGGATATTTCTCAGAAACTATGATGATTACAGACTCTTCATCTGAGG